>APFE030379618.1:0-49489 GCA_000404065.3 Pinus taeda
ATCTTCTTTTGCCAAGCATCAGCTTGAGTAGCATCAGTAGGCTTTGGGATATCCGTATCTATGAACTCCTTCAGCCCATTATCATCCAATACTACCTCCATCCTGTCCTTCCATGCAATATAGTTTGAGCTGCCCACAAGAGCATACTCCAATCACAATCCGTTGAAAGACATTGCTGCGTTGTCACCAAGAAAATACTGCTACAAATTCGAATTCCACCAGCAACCAACTCAACTGCCTCGGATCTAAGATTCGTGAGAACACAATATTTCTCATACAGAGATTGAATATATGGGCTTTTATCAGATATTTCACCTTCCAAAGGAAGGATGAATCCAGAGGCTACCTGGCCCGATTACAGGCTCTGCCTAGAGAAATAGAATGTAAACACTTCCTGAATAGTAGATCTGGTGATCAACAACTCTGATACCATGTAGAAATTTTGAATAATTTAACACATATTCAATGGAGATTATCCTGATCATGTACTATTGCGGAAAACATACACAATACATAAGCTCCTCTACGTTGATCATCAATATAGCAGCTTCAATAACAATAAAACATCAAGAGCATTCACACATTAACACAGTATGTATCCCGGGGAAAGCATCTCGCTAAAAACCCCAACTATCTGTATATTAATGATTGAGTCATGTAACATTACACAGCATAATACTTCTCACAACTATCTCCACCTCTGTTACACACAATACAGCTCAGATCTGATCTCCAAATCTCTTCCACTCCTTGCCTGCCTCCACTGCTCAATACCTGCTCAAGAACTGATGAGAATGGTTTACCAAACTCGTATTTCCCCTGCAAAGAATCACTCACACTATGTTGGATGTGAGCACAGGCTACAATTCTTGGTATTGGCCAATTCATTGGCATACTCAATCCCTCTGATTGTGCAAGATCTGGTGCACAACTATAGTCACAACTGATAGCAATCTGATCCTCTAACACCTGTCCCTGCTGAACTGAACATGCACTGACATGCAACTGAGTTAACTGATGTATTATATAGTTGCATTATGAGTTAATAACTTGTGAATTAATTAATAACTAATTCACCCAACTCATCTCTAGTCTATTTTCCAGTTAGACTAAATACAACCAGTTTAACAAAGCTAAACTGAACACAACTCCATCAACTGCACCTCCAGTCCACTAAACTCAACTCACTTGAGTTCTAACTGAAGTCCTGCATGCAACAACTCTACTGACTCATAAGAAAAGCGTATCATATTTCCTTCTGACAGCTGCATGTGCCACCTCTGTAGCTCAAACTGAAGTGCTCAAAGAGAATAAGATTAAGTTTATAGTCCAAATATTATTGTGAGATAATAATATTTGACTTTTCTATTTTTGACAGCCAGTCTAAAAATAGACTTGATCACTCACACTGTGATCACTCACACTTTCATCAAAAATAGAAGTCCATCTATTTTTCCAACTTGATCAATCATCCGTAAACAGCAACCTGCAATCCATAGACATGATCCATATGTCTAAAAATAGATCCATATGTCTAAAAATAGACTTGCGCCAAAAATAGCCTGTGGGCCCACTTAGTGAAGGCGACTCTTTTCACTAAGCTCCATCATCTTGTTGCAATCTCAAAACTTTGAGGTGTTAGCTAGAGTTGGACCTATTTCTTATCAACTAGCCTTACCATCCAATATTAAAATTCATAATGTATTTCATGTTTCATTATTGAAAAAGTATGTGCATGATCCATCTCATGTGATTGATTAGCATGTTGTACAGGTGGAACTAGAGGGAGAGTTCCTAGCAGAACCACTGTGTATTTCAGACTGGAGGGTAGTTATGCTCTGGAATAGAGATTAGCATAGTTAAAGGTTCCATGGAAAAATTTCAATCCAAAGAAATAATTGGGAGTTGGGGTATGTTTTTAAAGAATTTTATCCTTCTATGCTTGAACAAAAACTAAAAACTGGAATGAGTTTCCAGAGAATGTTGATTAGACACCGGGATAGTGTCAAATTTAAGCAGTAGAGGATGTGATATTACTTGCCTGAAGGATGTGTTTGTAAATAAGTGTGCATACGTTTACGTCTTATTTTGTTTGGTTACGTAGGCTACATTAAAATAGCTAAACATTTTAATTATCAACAATTCATTACTGATAATGGTTGATTGTGAAAGTTGCAATTAAGTTTTATTTTATAAATAAAGACAAACTATTCAATTAATGGATTGAGTAAAAATGGCTAAAAGATGAAAAAGGCTGCAGTTTAATTATGATTATTTTATCCATCAACAAGTCCTCGACATCTAATATGGTTGATTAGATTTAATTATGAAATTGTGATATTAGCCAACTAAATGTTTCCTAGAAGATAAGGAGTTGTCGTCAAGATGAGAAACATGAGCTCATTAATGAATAGACAACTACCTGCCACCGGTTGGTGAGGTGGAGGTAGTTATTAACCACCCCAAGAGTGGTAGATGGATAATATTTGGGAATTATCTTGCTTTTGTCTCAATTATTCTGAGAGCAGAATAGGAGAGACTGAAGAGAAGCAAGGAGGAATAGACAAAAAAAAAAAAGATAGTTGCATGCCTGGTTTGCTTGGGGGGACAAGAATTGTTGTTGTGTCAAGATTGGGAGGAGCCAAGTATTTAGCTATATATTTCCCGGAAATACCTATTAAGTCATGTGTTCTCTAACTCTAATCTTATTTTGTGTTTAAAACAATAATTTATTTATGTTTTTTTATAGTCTTATACTTTGTTGTATTCATGGAAAATACTAATTTGACAAGAATGGTGAATATATAATTTATATGTTTTATTTAATATTGGACTTCAGAGTAAATCTGTGAAAATAAAACATTTCTATTTTCAAAGGATACAGTTGAGTTCAACATCAAAATTATAGTTGGTATTGTCACTTAATGGTGATAGATATGAGCACAAAAATAAAACATTGAATAGATCAAAGGATTATAATATTCATAAATTCCTAAACAGAGGTTCATGGAAATACAAGAAATTATATATATATATATTTGGGCAATTTAATTGTTTTCATTAAATTATCAACCAGGGATACTCGTAAGCTTGTGATGATGTCAGCCAAATATATGCAGGAGTAGACAACTAACTCTATGTCTAACTAAATGATTTCTGATTCAATATAATATGCAAGGGAAGAGGCTCCTAATTGAGGAGGTCATAGTTGTCCTTCCCTATAGTATTATAGATTGAAAAGAAATCATTGATTACATAAAACCAGAAACTTGAAATAAAGACAAGAGAATGAATTTTAATTGTTGCTTAGATTCAAAAAGAGAGAAAGACTAACTTAGTCCCTTGATTGTCCCCTCATATATTGATCCAAACTAAACTAAGATTCATTCATAAGCATAAGAAATGAAATAACTTGAAACATAAAAGCAAAAGAATGAATTTCAATTATCATGCGAATAAAATAGAGAGAGAGCCTAACTTAGACCCTTGGTTGTCCTCTCATATGCTGATAAGATTTTAATTTAAAACTCATTCATCAATCACAAACAAATCCTCAAACATCTAGGCAATTAAATGAAATAAGATCTATTATGAATAAAATGTTTCTTTGACCTTTTCAGAGTGAGCTCAATTCTCTTAAGAACAAAGTGACAAGCTATTCCATAAATTCATATACTACATTAACACAATTTATATCTAAAACTATAGAAAGAAAATTTATGTAAAATGAAGCTTTATTCTATTCCATCATAAGTTGGATACATGCTCCAAGAGTCCTCCTTCTAGAATGGAGGAGGTGCTCCTATTTATACAAAAATTTAAGCAAATAACTCATTAATGGAGATCCACTAATCCCTCATATGGTTACAACCAATATGAGACACATATTCCTTTATCCATGATTTTTCTCCATGAGTTATGCTTGACCCCTATCCCAAATCTCCTTCAAATCTTCAAGAGAATTCGAATTTGAGTCTTGGAGGCCACATAAGAGTGTCTTGGAACCTTCCAAATCACCTACACGTCACCAAACTCATTCCACCTTTAGGTATAAGAAAATACATGTTATTTTTCTAACTTTTAATCATAAATTCACTTTAAATGCATAAAATAAATAACTTTGGAAAATGAAACTATGAACCCATATGGTAATGAAAATATAATGATAATGTGATGAAATGAGGTGACAAAATGAGGATAAAGGTGAAAATGGAGTGAAAATGTATGCTAATTTGGCGGCCCAACATACCCCCAACTTAAGTTATTGCATCTCCTCATGCAATCTATTGCATTGATTTACTTTAATAATGATTTGATCTTTTGAATTGTCTTCCTTTTATATGAACTTTGGCTAATGTTAATTCTTATTTCATCTTCACATAATCATTTGACAGCTTTGTTCCTTTTGTAAAGTGTCATTTTGAAAAATATTTGATTACAACATATTAATTTGGTTGGTTCTTGTGTGGCAGCCAGCTTTTATTAGTATTGGTTCTTATGTAACAATACTTTTGTTATTTTAGTGTTGCATCAAAATATTTTGAAAACATTTAATCAACCATTCATTTTATGATCATCATTTTCAAAACATGTAATGTTTTGAATCATAATGCAATAGTAGTTGTTTGGAAAAGCATGTTGGTTAGGATGGCATGTGTACAAAGGACCTATGTGAAAGGTGATATATCGTGAAATGTGAATATGAGTTATGAACATGAATTCCCCTTCCAAATAGAGATATGACAACATGAAAAAGGAAGTGAAGAACTTTCCAAAGTTACAATTTTAAGCATTTTAAGGAATTGCATGACTAAAAATTAGAAAATCACATACCTTCACTTACCCTCAATGTACATGAGTTGTGGACGCTGAAGAGTGTGGTTGTTGATGTTGTTGGATCATGGAGTATGTAAACAAAGGAATTTGGATCTTCTTTTGTGTTCTTTTTTCTAATGACAAGGGTTGAATCTTTATTGTTGTTATGACAAATTGATCTGTTGCAAACTTCTGAAATGATGTAGTCTTCAATCATTACAACACCCAATGGTACAATTCTAATCATGCGAATAAATGTGTCGATGTTGAGCATGAAGAGAAGTCATTGGATTACTGACCATTGATGCATGTCGTTAACCAATGTTAGGCAACGCACCATTAATGTTAATGAGTTCCAAGGTACCTAAGTACATCTTGCAAAGGGCGAATAGATGAGCTGATGTCAAGCCACTTGTAACATCCAACGATCAAGGGACATTGGTGTATTCCCATGATTGCTAGTGAGAGAGCCTGTCATTAAGACATACAAGTCTCAAGGTACTACTAAGGACTCTATCCTTGAACTTATATAATGTGCTGATGTCGATAGGCCAAGGCGTATTAGAAGGGAGGCCTTAAGGAATCCTTCATCATCTAACTCGAACATGAAACAATAATTTTGAAGGATTATGGATGAGAAATTTTTCAGTGGATCAAGGTTTATTTGGAAAAATGAAAAGGAAATGGAATGAATCAACTTTGTAGAGGAGTTGAATGTTTTTATTGATGGGTTACAGGTTAGTGAAAGTGAGGTAGGAAAATGACTGTGAAGGAAAATTTATTGACTGAAAAAGTGAGAATGCAATGAAAGTTTTATTTACTGAAAAAGGAGTAGAAATATAATGGCGAATGTAAAGGGAAATGAGGCGAATGTTTATTAACTGAAGAATCATGGATGCAATGGAGATACTGGAATCTGAAAGGCTTGCAAGCGATCGATCTGATCTAACATCATGTGCTCATGCATTGATGTTTAATCTTTGTTGCTTCTTTGATTATTTTCTTGTGAAAGAAATGTCATCTTTGACAGGATTTTCAATGATTTGATAGATATGATGACATTCTTCCCCTTTTCTTACCCAAAACCATGTCCTCGTGCTTGAAATGGGGTCTTTAAAAGACAATGTTTGCTTATGGTCATTTGTTTATCTTCTTGGAACCTGCAAAAACTTAGTACTTTTTTTGCAATGAAATATAAGTTTATCATAAGAGAGAGGTGAACAATCTCTCTATTTATGACATTTACAGAAAACAACTAAGAATTGGTACTAATAAAACAAATTCATGAAAGAAAAACCAGAAGAATTTATACCTGTGTGGAAACTAGTGCTTCATTTTACCTGTTATATCTTGTCAGAAATTTCTTCTTTCCTTAACTATTTCAAATTCTAATGATATATTTCTCATTCTGTAGATCTCGTCAAGATCTTTCCAATGACGCTTGAATCATCGAAATCCGATGTCTTGTGAGAAAGTTGTGCTTATTTGAAATTTGGGTGAAACAACGAAGATTGTCATAAGGTTTCTCAATTCAGGATTGCGTTGTTCCTGCATCTAAAAATATTATCTATCTTCTTTAGCTGAGCCATGACATAAAATTTTCCAGTTTGTGATGTCATTGGGTTTTGTACCTACAAGACTCAAAGAAACATGATCATATAAAAATACTTTATGAAACGAAAATGCATGTATACAGGATTCAATCTTCCATCTACATGATTCTCTTCAAGGCAATTTGTAAACCAACAATCCTGTAGATGAAGCACCCTTATCGTTCTTCTTCTTGATCCATTTTCAGTGTTGAAAAATGAGCTGGAAAATGGAGGGTGACTGTGTAATAGTGATGTGGCAGTGGGTGACATGGAAAATGGATGATGTGACATGTTGACTGATGATGTGGCAATGAATGTGCAATATTGGTCAATGTTGTGCTGCTACATGTGGTGGAAAAATTGTTATTTAATTGATGTTGTGTCAAAATTGAAGAATAATTAACAAATTCCAATCCCTACAAGACTTGAACTCTTGACCTCCATTATGTAATTTGAATGACTTACCAATAAATCACAAGTCACATTTATGAATTTAATGGAATTTTGGAAACTTTAATTATTCTAAAATGAAAATTGAAACAACTTGACAAGTGGCCAATTTAAATCCAATTTTTTTAGGAAATATGATTCAAAAATACTTGCCAAATCATTCTTCATATCTTTTGAATTCATCCTTTCCAAGATTTTTAGGAAAATGAAATTCCAAAATATTTACCAAATTATTTTTCATATCTTTTGAATTCATCATTTCCAAGATTTTTAGGAAAATGGAATTCCAAAATAGTTGCCAAATTATTTTTCATATATTTTGAACTCATCATTTTTGCCTAGAAAGTGTATTTTTTAACCAATTTTTATTCTGTAAAAGCTTGGGAAATGTTTATGAATTTTTATAAATATATTTTTTTGTTGCAGGTTGTAAGCATGGAGAAAATCTCATCTTTGTAGTAAGATTTTTTTTTTTAATAATTAATATTTTTTTATATTTAATTATTAATTTTTTTCATTTTTTTAAAATTTATTGATTGATTTTTTTCTCTGCAGCTTGGAAACACTAGTGGGTGGCTGGTCATGGCTCTTTGGTTGAGCCAATTTATGGTCATGGCCTTGGCTACTGGCTGCATTTAATTGAAAAACTGTTTTTTTTCACGCAACCTCACAAATAACACTCCAGAGAACCCTAAAAATCTCTCAAATGGTTACGAATTTTGCAAAAATATTCTGAGAAAAACCCATGTTTTAGATTTTTTTCAGATTCGTTTTCATTTGGTCACAAAATG
Organism: Pinus taeda; assembly: GCA_000404065.3. Lineage (NCBI taxonomy): Eukaryota > Viridiplantae > Streptophyta > Pinopsida > Pinales > Pinaceae > Pinus > Pinus taeda. Next base: position 7,649 of record APFE030379618.1, read on the forward strand.
CATTTTTAAAATGACGTTTTTAACCTCTGCGAATTTGGTCTCTGCTCAATTAACTGCCGGGTGAAATTCGTTTTTTTTCTTTTTTAAATCAAGACAATGCATAACTATCTTTCATTTTTTCAAAATCACACATAACATTTGCAGTAATTTATTTCCTTTGCTTCCATGAATTTTTATTTGTTTACCTTATTCTCATTTTCATTTTTTTGTTTTTATTAATTTTTATTATTTTTAAAAGAAACAAATAATGAAAGAATTTTTTTTAACAAAAGATATACTAACATGAAATCATTTTTTTTATCCTCCGGGTCACACAAAGCGCAAGAGGAGAGCATACTTATGAATTCTTTATGTAATTGAAACCTGAAATTTGAAAAGAAATATAAGAAGAATTTGATTTCAAACTTCAAATTTTAACTTTATAAACTCCATTATTTTTCCTTCTTCACAAATATCCCTTTGATTGTAGATCTTCCTGCCAATGGTTAGTGAATGAGGTGGCTCTTACTGCACCACCAAAATTTCCAAGAAAATGAAATCAAATTTGAAAATCAAAAACTTAAAAAAAAAAACTCTCCAAGCTTGGTTTTATTTTCCTATTCTATATTATTCTATTTTGAGAAAGAGATTTTTTTTTGTTTTGTTTTGAAGTGTTGGAGTATTTCCAATGAATCCATTTACGGATCAAAATATCTAGTATGCTCACATCCAAATGTGAAAAATATACCTGAATGTTTAGAAGGATATGAAAGATCAATTGCACATTTGGATTAAACGCTAGGATTCTTTGAAGAATGGAAGAATGTTGCAGCCTAGTCACCTTTTGAAACCAATCTTCAATATAATCTTTATTCTCTTGATTCTCCTCCAAATGCTTAAACATAATTCTAGATCTTTTGTCCATAAATGGGTTAGTACAAAAGTTCTTGTAGTACAAAGATAGATTGAAATTTATGCATATAACTGATTTTTAACATGAATTTAAATATGCATCTAATGATGAATGCAACTATAATGAATTGTCTAAACTTTCAAATAAACACCTATGTAAACCTCCCCATGTTACTATGATCTTTTTATCACCAAGTTATCCATTCAAATATTAGTACTGAATTAAATTCCTAATGTAATCCCTTAGCACCCTCCCCGACAACGACGCCAAAATGTTGGGCAATTTAATTGCTTAAATTTCTTTCATTAAATTATCAACTACGGATACTCGTAAGCTTGTGATGATGCCAGCAAAATATATGCAGGAGTAAGCAACTAACTCTATGTCTAACTAAATGATTTCTAATTCAATATAATATGCAAGGGAAGAGGCTCCTAATTGAGGAGATCCTAGTTGTCCTTCCCTATAGTATTATAGATTGAAAAGAAATCATTGATTATATAAAACCAGAAACTTAAAATAAAGACAAGAGAATGAATTTTAATTGTTGTTCAGATTCAAATAGAGAGAAAGACTAACTTAGTCCCTTGACTGTCCCCTCATATACTGATCCAAACTAAACTAAGATTCATTCATAAGCATAAGAAATGAAATAACCTGAAACTTAGAAGCAAAAGAATGAATTTCAATTATCATGCAAATAAAATAGAGATAGAGCCTAACTTAGACCCTTGGTTGTCCTCTCATATGTTGATAAGATTTTAATTTAAAACTCATTCATCAATCACAAACAAATCCTCAAACATCTAGGCAATTAAATGAAATAAGATCTATTATGAAATAAAATGTTCCTTTGATCTTTTCAGAGTGAGCTCAATTCTCTTAAGAACAAAGTGACAAGCTATTCCATAAATTCATATACTACATTAACACAATTTATATCTAAAATTATAGAAAGAAAATTTATGTAAAATGAAACTCTATTCTATTCCATCATAAGTTGGATACATGCTCCAAGAGTCCTTCTGGAACTGAGGAGGTGCTCCTATTTATACAAAAATTTAAGCAAATAACTCATTAATGGAGGTCCACTAATCCCTCATATCGTTACAACCAATATGAGACACATATTCTTTTATCCATGATTTTTCTCCATGAGATATGCTTGACCCCTATCCCAAATCTCCGTCAAATCTTCAAGAGAATTCGAATTTGAGTCTTGGAGGCCACATAAGAGTATCTTGAAACCTTCCAAATCACCTACACATGTCACCAAACTCATTCCACCTTTAGGTATAAGAAAATACATGTTATTTTTCTAACTTTTAATCATAAGTAGGATCGAGTCATAAGTATAGTTAAGTAAAGAGTCAATAAAGCCCATATTAATAATTGTCAATGGTTAACCCACATTTAATGACGGGACCACAGTTAGTTGCAAATGGGCCATGGTATTAGATAGATGGTATTAATAAGAACCATGGTATTGCTCCATCATATTGCATGTACGAATCATATATAAAGGATATAGACTCCCTGCAAGGAGCATCGTGTCTTATTTTGTAATCGAGCTCGGCTCTATTGGAGGTTGCCCCCTCGAAAAGGCAAGTGAACATTGCTTTCTGAATAATAAAATACTTGTTGTTGTTTCTCATTGTTCTATATTTTGGGTATATTTCTTTGCATATTTGGTATTCTGGTATCATCTTGCACGTTAAGATCATAACAAGTGGTATCAGAGCGCTTTCCAGGGCTGGTGGGATCTCAATTTTTTAGCAAAAAAAATTTTTGGCTAGAGACGTGTTCCGGTGTCTTTAAACCACGGGATCTGTCATTTAGTGCATAAACCTGCGGAATTGGGGAGGCATGCATGCAAGAAATACAAGAGGTGGTCAAGCTTGTTGGACTTCCTTGTAACCCCTATGGGTACCCCTTCGAGTAGTAGCGCATTAGACAGAACCACGCACTGACTGTCTTCCAAATACCCTCTAGGTATATTGGAAGCCCCCTTAGCTCCTTTGAAACCTCACCATAGATAAACCGTCGGCCATCTTGCTGCTATAGTACACCAAGAACAGTACTCGGAGAGATTACTTGCCTGTACGATAGGGTAGTCGGGTTGTACGGCTAAGGGTATCGTTGATCCTCCTTAGTTAGTGCCCTGAAAAATTGGGTCGAGTACTACTGTCAGACCCTTATGTATATTGCAATTTGTAGCACCTGACACTCCTCGAGTCCACAGTTCCCTTCTCTATCTCTAGATCACACATAATCTCTGCCAGATTAGACCTTGCAAGTGGGGGTTTTACAGCAGTCGCAACAATCAATCTCGCCGTTCAGATTTATTAGAACATCCATTCAGATCTATTATATCCATAAGATCCGTAGCAGCAATCTGTTCCACCGTTCAAGATCTCTTCGATCAACCATTCAGATCTCTCAGATCCCTCAGATCTTCCATCCAGATTTGAGTAGTTGTGTGGGTTCTTATACCCGGGCGTGATTTTCGCAGGACTTTTGGCAGCATTGACATTTCGGAGATTCAGCAACTGCAGTATTCCTATGCAAGGAGTAAAACTCCATTAGGACTTTTTAGAAAAAAAAAAAAGTCTAAGACCCCCCGGAGCGCTTATTGGTGACTTAGCCCATAAGAATCAGGACAAAGAGCTGAGCAAGGTGTACCATTCAATTGTTAGTGCCAAAAAAATTCGGGCGGTCCCCAATTTCAAGTACATCGGATCGGTGCATGGTAGAAACTAGAGCTCAAGCTATGGAAAATGAGAAGATCAACAAACTTGAACAATCCTTGAAAGACATCTAAGACCAGCTGGTGAAAATAACTACAACACTCTCTAAGGGCAAGGAGGAAGCCCGCGAGGAGGCGTATATTGGCAATGAACACAGTGAGGGTGAGTCTAGCCACTCTCTTCACCTCTGGGGCACCCACCAACAATCCCGTCTGCGACCACCCAAGCTGGATATGCATAAATTTAATGACTCTCACCCACCAACATGGATAGCACAAATGGAGAAATATTTCAATCTGAATTACATCTTGGATAATGAAACTCAGCTTATGGTGGGGAGCATGTACTTGGACAATGAAAGATGGCAATGGTAGAAATGGCATCAACGTTGCAATGGAAGCCCCTTGACTTGGGACACATTCAAAAAAGCTCTTATGGAGCGCTTTGACCATGAGTCTTCTTTTTTGGGTCGTCTCACTAAGCTCCGATAGATTGGCACAGTGGATGAATATATTACAGCCTTTGAAGCCTTAGCTTTCCTCACTATATGTCTCCAAGATGAGTTCTACATAGAATGTTTTATCAGTGGTCTTAAAGAGGCCATACAAGCTCACGTCCGACTGCACCACCCTCCCACATGGTCGGAGGCTTGCAAGGTAGCTCGCAAAGTTGAACGTGCATTAGCGGCCCAATCCAATCGCCCAAATTTCACCTCCAAGGGTCGCCCCCCACAGGCTCACAACACTACCCAAACACTTAAGGTTCAAAAGGTGTCACCGGAAGAAATGGCAAAAAGAAGAAAGCAGGGATTATGTTACTACTGTGATGAAAAATACTCTCCCAGCCATAAATGCAAGGAGCCCAAATTCTTTCTAATTGATGCTACTGATCATAGCTCACCGGAGGAAGCCTCACCACTTGAGGAACCAGAGGAGGAAGAAGAGGACAACCAGAAGGACCATGTCCCTGAAGAACCAGTTATTTCGTTGCATGCTTTGGCAGGGATTTCTTTGCCTAGAACTCTCAAAATCATAGGCTTTATTAAGCATCGCCCAGTGGTAGTATTGATTGATAGTGGAAGTATACATAACTTTATCCATCAAAGAGTCGCGGAAGCAGTGCATTGTTTTGTATGAGCAGTTTCTAACTTCCAAGTCCAAATTGCGGATGGGGGAACAATGAAATGTGACGACCACTGTGAAAATGTCAAACTTCAAAAGGGGGATTATCAGTTAAAGACCCACATGTTTGCCATCCACATGGGAGGGTGCGACATTGTCCTTGGTGCTGAATGGCTTCGCACACTGGGCCCAATCACAATGGATTTCCAGGAGTTATATATGAGCTTTAAGCAGAACAACCACACACATACCCTCCGCGGACTCCAGGCGAGAGCTCCCTCTATCATTAGCTCACATAGGATGGAAAAATTGTTAAAAAAGGGCCATCATGGAGTTATAGCTCAACTTAATGCCATCCAGGCTTTCGAACCCAATTCTCTTTCGATTCATGTTGAGATGCAACAGATCTTAAATAACCATCTGTCAGTCTTTGACAAGCCTGGTGAGCTTCCACCCTCGAGAGGGGAACATGATCATAGCATCACTTTGGTCCCAGGGGCCCAACCACCAAATGTGCACCCATATAGATATCTGTCGCCCAAAAGAATGAAATAAAAAAAATTAATCAAGGAACTTTTGGAAGCAGGCATCATTCGTCCCAACATTAGTCCTTAATCATCATCGGTGGTCATGGTGCTCAAGAAAGACGAGGAATGGCGTATGTGTCTAGACTTCAGGGCCCTCAATAAGTTGACAGTCAAAGATAAATTTCCCATCCCGGTTGTTGATGATTTGCTGGATGAACTAAATGGGGCTCAATTCTTCACTAAGCTTGATCTTCGTTCAGGCTACCACCAAATTCGCATGAAAGAAGTCGACATTCCAAAGACTGCTTTCCGAACTCATGAAGGCCAATATGAGTTTCTGGTCATGCCATTCGGTCTTTGTAATGCCCCATCTACTTTTCAGAGCCTTATGAACCACCTGCTCAAACCATATCTCAGAAAATTTGTCCTTGTTTTCTTCGACGACATCCTCATCTACAGTCGCACTTGGGCCGCACATCTTCAGCATGTAGATCAACTCTTGCACCTGCTCCGCGAGCATAAATTATTTGTTAAGATGTCCAAGTGTTCTTTTGGCATGGAAGAAGTTGAGTATTTGGGCCACATTATGGGGCGTGAAGGTGTTAGGGTGGACCCCAAAAAGATCCAGGCAATGCAGGAGTGGCCTCAAACTAAGACCTTGAAGAGCCTGAGAGGATTTTTGGGTCTCACGGGCTATTATCACAAATTTGTCCGCAACTATGGTCGCATTGCGAGGCCCCTCACTCAACTCCTCAAGAAAAATTCATTCCTCTGGAATGGTGAAGCACAACAGGCCTTTACAGCTCTCAAAAATTCCATGTGTTCCACTCCAATCTTAGCACTACCAGACTTCACCAAATCTTTTGTCATTGAATGTGATGCTTCGGGTACGGGTATTGGTGCAGTCTTAATACAGGAAGGTCGACCCTTGGCCTTCACAAGCCAACAACTAAGCGGGAAGAATTTGGGACAATCTACCTATGAGAAGGAGATGATGGCCATCTTACATGCAGTGGATACCTGGCGACCTTACTTATTGGGGCAATGCTTCCAAATCCACACAGACCATCAAAGTCTTAAATTTTTTTTGGAGCAACACCTATCCTCACCACAACAAAACAAATGGCTCGCCAAAATGCTGGGATATGATTATGAGATAATTTACAAGAAAGGGCACGAAAATACTGTAGCAGATGCATTATCTCGCCAATTTGAGGACGAAAGTACCCTACTCACAATTTCCCTTCCCATTCCAGAATCGATTGAAGAGGCTCGCACGGAATGGTTTTCACATCCATGGCTCTCCCAACTCATTACTCAATTGCAGGCGGATCCAAATTCCACCAAGGGCTACTCGTGGAAGGATGAGATTCTGCGCTACAAAGACAAAGTCGTACTATCACCAACGTCCACCCTCAAAAGCAGCATTTTGGCGGAGTTGCACTCATCCACCACTGCAGGACATTCAGGCTTTCAGAAGACATATGATCGCACTTGAAGATCATTTTTTTGGACAGGAATGAAAAAGGACATTCTTACTTTTGTAGAAGAATGCAACATCTGTTAGCGCCACAAAGGAGAGACTGTCAAAGCACCAGGCACATTACAACCACTGCCCATTCTGTCATCAATATGGACAGAGGTTTTTATGGATTTCATTACAGGCCTTCCAAAGTCAGGAAACAAGTCAGTCATCATGGTGGTGGTGGATAGACTTTCTAAGTATGCTCATTTTTGTGCCCTACCCCACCCTTTTACACCAACTTTGGTCGCTCAATCTTTCATGGATCAGATCTTCAAATTGCATGGCATGCCCACTTCTATTGTGTTTGATCATGACCTGGTCTTCACCAGTGATTTTTGGCAGGAACTCTTCAGCCTACAAGGTACCCAACTAAAGCTCAGTACTTCCTATCATCCACAAATTGATGGTAAAACTGAAGCAGTCAACAAATGTTTGGAAACCTACCTTAGGTGTTTCACTTCAGAAAAGCAACATCTCTGGGTACAGTGGTTACCTCTAGCTGAATGGTGGTATAACACCAACTATCATGCGATCACCAAAATGACTCCATATGAAGCAATTTATGGTCAACTCCCTCCTTCCCCTACTTCTTATATCAAGGGGTGCTCAAAGGTACAAGCAGTGGATCAACTCCTACAAAACCACACAACCATGCTCATCCATCTTAGAGAGAATCTTCATCAAGCTCAAAACCGCATGAAGCAATAGGTCGATCAGCATCGCTCAAAGCACCAATTTCAAGAAGGGGATCAGGTATTTTTGAGGCTGCAACCATATAAGCAAACATCACTCAAAGACAAGGGTTGTCAGAAACTGTCTCCAAAATTCTACGGACCATATCAAGTACTTCAGTGCATTGGAGAAGTGACCTACAAGCTAGCTTTGCCACCCACTACAAAAATCCATCCAGTTTTCCATGTCTCATGCCTCAAGAAAGTGATTGGGAATAATTGCAGAATTCAAACCAGTCTACCTAAACTAGATGAAGAAGGGTCAATCTGGCTCCAACCTGAATAGGTCCTGGACACACGAGAAAGGCACCAGCGTGGCCGCATGATTAAGGAAGTCCTCGTCAAGTGGAAAGACACATCTTAGGAAGATGCAACCTGGGAACCAGCCACTATTCTTCAGCGGTTTCCACAGCTTCAGCCTTGAGGACAAGGCTATTCTTATGGGGGAGGGCATGTTAGGGTCCCACCCTAACCCCCTTATTTATGTAGTAGGATCGAGTCATAAGTATAGTTAAGTAAAGAGTCAATAAAGCCCATATTAATAATTGTCAGTGGTTAACCCGCATTTAGTGATGGGACCATAGTTAGTTGCAAATGGGCCATGGTATTAGATAGATGGTATTAATAAAAACCATGGTATTGCATGTATGAATCATATATAAAGGATACAAACTCCTTGCGAGGAGCATCGTGTCTTATTTTGTAATCGAGCTCGGCTCTAGGAGGTTGCCCCCTCGAAGAGGCAAGTGAACAATGCTTTCTGGATAATAAAGTACTTGTTGTTGTTTCTCATTGTTCTATGTTTTGGGTATATTTCTTCACATATTTGGTATTCTGGTATCGTCTTGTAGGTTCAAAGCATAACAATTAAATTAAAAGCTTAGAGCAAATTCCACCTGCAAATGAAAACATGTTGAAGCAACATAGCAGATAATACCTAGAATGAATATGACAAATGTGGAAGTTAATATATAGAAAGTAACTTTGTAGTCTTTTAAAAACAAAATGAAAGTACATTGTAAACCTTGACTCAAGAAAGAGGGAAATTTCCTCTTGAGGATTTTTAGTCGCTTTTGAGAACAAATCTCCTGCACAAAAAGGAAGGACTTAGCCATAACAAAACTGTAAAACAAAGAAAAGGGAAAATATATATAGTAAAAATACATGAAAGAAGTTCACTGTAACTGTCGAATTGAGGAACAAAGGATTTCAAACCATAGCAAAACTGTAAAACAAAGAAAAGGGAAAATATATATAGTAAAAATACATGAAAGAAGTTCACTGTAACTGTCGAATTGAGGAACAAAGGATTTCAAACCTGCACAGAAAGAAAACTCTATGGAGAAAAATAGATAGTCTCAACATGACAAAAGAACCAAATTAGTTCATTGTCTGGGTATAGTATAAACCCTTTCAAAAAAAAGTGTCGTGGAAACTCTTGTAAAAGTGAAAAGAGTTATGAAGGGTATGACCTTGTTACGATGAATAACAATCTTCAACTTTAAAACTTTAAGGTTAGTCAAAATACAATAACAAAAGAAACATTAGAAAATTGGTTAATATTTCACATGGCCAAGGAAAAAGAAAAACTAGGAAGTCGTATAATGCAGTATACTCATGCTAATTGATAGATAAACCCTAGGGTTTGAAAGGAAAGAAGAATTTTTGTAACCCTCGAAGGAACGACCTGAACATTTCATTAATGGAGAAACAAAGGACGTAGAAAAATACAGTTTTTTAAGGAATATGATTGGTAAAATATTCGAGATCTTACATATTCAAATATGGTTAGCACAGAGAGAGAGAGCATCGTATAATCCCCAGACACTAGGTGTAAACAAAGTGTTTGCAATGCTGGCAATAAGAGAAAAGCTTTGGTAAGCCTCTTAACAACCAAAATAATATAATGTCATAATTAACAATAAAATGGTGAGCATAACTATAGAAGAAAACACGAAGCTGAAAGTTGTAATGTCGAAGAAATAATTTGAAGACTTTTACCTGATAAGAGTGTTGACACGTTATAGAGGTTAAACCTCCTCACTCAAAAGAACAAAGAGTCATCCACTTTCGAATAACAAATGGAGAATATAAGCCATCGAAGAATGCCTAAAGTACATATGTTGGGTTGCATTGGCACAAATAATGAAATGTCATTGAAAACAATGGTTGAAAACTTGGTCGCAAGAAAAATTTTAGGGGCTAATATTCGCAAGTGGGCTAATTTCCCATGGTTTTTCAAAAAATGATTCACTAATTTCCATTTTTTTGTAAAATAAATTCGCACAAATTTTATACTTTCAAATTATTTTATCCTAAAAATAGTCAATATTTTATAAATACTATATAAAATCATTAGGAATTTGAATATTTTTACAAAAATATCGCCGAATATTTTATAGTTTTCATGTTAGGGACTAGTAAGATTCGTCAAGGTTTCTATACTTTAAGAAAAAATTCCATCCTTAAAAGTTTCCTTACCTGGTCGCATATCAGCATGTCTGGAGAAGGTCATTTGGAAAAATGAACAGGTGAAATGTCGAAATTCCAACAAAGTCATTAAACTCATAATGAAACCCCAAAAGGAGACTAACAGTCGATTAACTGCCAACTATTCTTAGCCGTAGATTTAGATGAGGACATCCTAGTATACGTGGCGTCAAGGAGGAACTTCCTGCCACATATAGAGCAATCTAGAACATCGTTCGTTTGAAGTGACCAGAGCCACAAATCTTTCCAAATAATCCCACATGCGAAGGTAGTACAAGAGGTTATGCTATGTATATGACCACAATAATAGAAGTCCCAATTAATAAATTGTTGAGATAATTGAAGGAAATTATTATGGTTATAAGTTGTAAGCCGTTCAAACATCATAGTCATGACTAGACAATCGTAGCTAATGTGAGACTATTGTTATTTATGAACTTAGATATATAATCTAAAAGGTGTAGAGCATAACTAAAACCTATACTTTTAATATATATGTTCGTCGTGAATAGTATATGAGAACAAAATTGACAACCCACATGCATGAAACAAATAGAAACCCCACTATAATATAAGAGTCCTTAGATACAAATACATATAACAAGAGTTGGACTGATATCAGAAATTCAAATTGAAAATATATACCATATAGTTGGAATAATTGAATGTTGAGTTTTGATATTTATATACATATGCATTATATGTTATGAAGTTGGAGAAAAGAAGAAATACTACGTTTTTCTTAGGGATAAGTCTAAACCAATTGCAATGTAGCACTATCAATAATATTTTGAAGGAACGAAGGAATACTTTGTATAATAATTTTAGTTAGAAATTATAAAAGTGAAATTACATCTACAACTCATAAGGAGGTTGAATTAAAGTAATATTTTTGAAAAGAGATTAGTTGAACATATGGATTAGATTTAGTAAATGTTTACACACATATATAAATAAAATTAGGGTGTAATGAGGGTGTTTACAAAGACAACAAGGGTTCACTGCTTGCCCTCGCTCCTTCAATTCCATCCTGACAAAGAAAGAAACATAGACATGAACTAGGGGTCGAGACGACAAGGGTTCGTCGCTCGGCCCCCCGCTTCCTCAATTCCCAAAATTTCCACTTTCTTCACATCCCACTTCTTTAAATTGAATTTTAAACCATAAACACTCAAAAGTAGACCGTTAAATGTTTTTTAAAAAAAGTTGACCAATCAAATAACAAAATCACAAAAAGATTTATTCATCTCACTTTCACTTTCCCCTTTCTAAGTAATAACAACAACTTATATTTTAATATAAGGCAAAGACATAGAGACACTTCCCCTTTCTAAGTAGTAACAACAACTTATTAATATAAGGAAAAGACATAGAGACATCATGGGCTAAATAAAGTCAACTTGTATTTGTTTGTTTCAGAGTGAAATCACATGTCTTTGCGTTTATCAAAGTTGTCCCCAATATGCTTAAGAGGCATCAATTATATATTTACATTTTTCATGCCAACCAAAAGTGGCATATTCTTACTCATCTATGTACTTGTGATTCCCATGGTCTCTTGATTTTTTAACGAATTTTTTAATCTTCCAAATAGGGAAACGATTTAATTGGGAATCTTTTGCTTTTTGTGCATATGGACTCTTGTGACTTAATTGAGGCCAAGCCCCTTAGCCTTGCCCATAACTTTTGGTGTAATGGACTATTGTGACTTGGTTGAGGCAAATAAAGAATAAACTATATTTATAACTTATATTTAAGATTCTTAAAACGATGATGGCCAAGAAAAAAAAGGGAAGAAGATATTCCAATGAAGGGTTCTCGTTTTGCAAAACAGCCTTAACAGCCCTTTAAAACCGTTACATCACATTTTGTAAGGGTGAAAGCAATCATTTTGTATTGTACATTTGACAAATGAATACCAACTTTGTAGATATTTTCGCAATGGATAGGTTAAGAGCATATAGTCTATTTTCCAATATCTTCTTTTTAATCCATTGATTAACCGTATGACTGATTTATTATTATTATTATTATTATTATTATTATTTTAATGTAATTGAATATTTTTTTGTATTTATAATTAAGTATAAGATATTTTTTAAGAGTGGAAGAGTATTCAATAATAGAGTTATATTTCATTACAACAATATATTTAATATGAATTCAATATGTCATTAGTGAGAATTTTACTTAAGTAGGGAGGATAATAATCATTTATATCAACCATTTAACATAAATCAAGTGATTTATCATTTCCATCTAATTCTCATATACCACATTCTTCCCATCCAAAGAATAAGATAAAAAAGAAAATAAATTAGTTATTACCCTATTACATGATGCTTATTGTTCACTCTACTTTATAATCATATAAATATTTAAATACTAGTTTAACTACTAAACTTTTTGGTTCTTTTATGGACATTTTTTCAAGCAAATATTACCAAAATCTTAAATTCAAATTATATCATTTACACCATCTCGTTACACTAATATTTTTTTCATATAATATATATATATATATATATATATATATGTATGTCACATTATTCCCTAAAATTATGTTATCAAATTCCAATAAAATATATATTAATTAAATTATTACAATATTTAAACCTAAATCCTTCTAATTTTTGTAACATCGACCACACTCTCATGGTTGAAGTCGGGCCTTTCCTTTCCTTGGACGTATTATAATTGTTGCCCACTACTTGTAACAACACTCTCACTCTTATAATTGAGGTAGGACCTTTTTTCTCTTGTGTACATTGCATTTTACCCATTTCAAATTACAATGTATGTAAAAATTAATGTAAATCAATATTTTTTTCATAAAAATGAGAACTTATGTTAAAAAAATTTGTCGACTTGTAATAAATACCTAAGAGAGGGGAGAACAATTGGATAAAAAAGACTAATGAAAAAGATAAAAAGGGCAATATGTTGATAATAATACACCTTGCAAAATCATCTTAATAGAAGACAAATTTTACAATGAGAAAGCATTGAACAATTGGTGGAGTGTCCACATTTGAAGTTTGATTAACGTTAGGAAGAGGGTTTCCTGTGTACATGTTGTTGACACTTAGTTCAAAAGGCTGATAGTTTTTGGCTTGAACATGATCTGCAAGTCTATAATATGTTGTCAAACGCCATCTAATTCATCATGTTGGCGAGCCATGTTGCACTTTAAATATTGAATTTCTTCTAGCAACAAAGTAATAGTTTTCCCCCTGGATGCGGGTGGGCATTGACGTGATGGAGGTTACGATCCGGCAGACGGGCGCGTGGCAAGCCCACTTGTTCGTCGGCAAACGGGCGCGTGGCAAGCCCACTGGTTCGCCGGCAGAAGGCATGTACTCACCTCTGGAACAATTAAGTCGATGGGCAGTCACCCTACGCGACATTTATATCGATGGGGAGGCCGAGACACCAAGAGTTTCAACATGAAACCTCATGCCCCTGTGACCCCGTCCTTAGTTGAGAATTCAGACGCTTTGATCTGGAATTGTGGTGCTCTGTCGGTCTCCATGTCGAGACAGCTCTTGCCTGTAGGTTCTCATTGTTCGCTGGAAGCTGAAGTGCACAGCCTTCGCACCACGATTGGAAAGCGTTGCCCGCTGGCCTCCTGCATTAGTTTCATCCCTGGATATCATCACTCGCATAGCCCGTTCTGTGCTCAGCTCCTCCCTGCTCTGTTCGGCTTTCGCCCCCACCTTCCTCTGTTGGGACCCTCTCTCATTTCCGCCGGCTCTCACGACTTCTGTGCTGCAATGCCAAAGATGAGGCAACACATGAGATGCCGCAGGGGAGGCTCAAGGCCTAATTCCTCCCCTTCCCCTTCCTCTTGCTCGTTCCCCTCTCGCAATCCCAGTGAATGTGCACCCCATTATACTCGTGGAAGTGGTCAAGCTCGTCGCCTCCCTCCCTCCCCGCGGAATGTTACCCTCGCTTCTCACCATTACATTGATCCTCGGCCTGCTTTCGTCGCCTCTCTCCCGTCTTCTGCGCCCCTTATCAACCCGCAGGCCTACCCTTCTGTTCCCCCTGGTCCTCTGCTCGTAGATAATAATCCCTCTTGCTTGGCCAATGACAGCAACTCTGGCCCGCTCCAGAACACTGGGCAAGCGTGAAGCGGTGGATGACGCTCCTCAAAGGATTCCCGGTCCAGACCCTGATGAAAGTAGCTCTGGCCAGCTCCAGAACACCAGGACGACTGCAGGCGAGCGTGTAGCAGTGGATGACGCTTCTCAAACGGTTCCTGATCTAGATCCTAATGACAAGGAAGGATGGTGGTGCAGAATTGAAGAGGAATCGCCCTCAAGTGACTATGGACTCTAGCGCCTCTGCTTTTTCTCGCCACCATGTCTAGTCTTTTGAGGATTTTGCTAGTTTTTTCGCCTATGTATCTAAGCATGTCTAAGCTGATCTCTGTAGTTAAATTAGTTCTTAATCTATGTACAAATCGGTTTCCCCTGGTGGGCGGCTCAGTCTTTTGGCTTACAGTTGTCAACTCAAGGTTGGTTTCCTCTTGCGAGGCAGCGTTCAAATGCTTCTCGGGCCGGTTTCCCCTTGCAGGCAGCTCAATTTTATAGATTTGAGATGAGACTAATTAAGTAGCACTAATTCAAGAATATATCAAACAATTCATAAGTTAGGTATACAAATAACTTGTAACTTACCAAGTGTTAAGAGATCTTAAGACATGCACACAAGGAGGGTCCCACTCTTGGGGGGCATCAATCCTTTTAGCCTTGTCATAATGGGAAAATGTCTCATCATGGATTTGAACCTAAACAGAGAAAGTGTAAGATTTACCTCCCAACCCTTTGAGTTATTTCCCCTGGACTAAAATTTAAAGGAGATATGCATGGAATTTGATTCATTTATCTTTACATAGGTCACAAGATCGTTTTATATAACTTCTCTATGTGCAACCACGCATTAACCACTACCTCAAGGTGATCCCATGGCTCTAGTAAAAACCCTAATTATTTTCACTATCTAGATTTAAATCTTGTTTATGATATGTGTGTCCTTCATAAATTACCTCTCTTTATAATCAAATGGATGGGACATATGTCATATACATGATTAAATTAAAATAAAATAAATAACTGACTTGATGGATTCATGCTTAAGATGGATATGACATATTTGTCCTTCATACTCGATTTACCGCTATAATCTAGGATCAAGATCTATGAGACATATGCTATATACATGCTTAAATTAAAATAAAACAAATTATTGACTTGATGGATTCATGCTTAAGATGGATATATTTTGGTTTAATAATGTTTCTCACATGCACACATAATGGGAAGAGCATGCTCATCATTGTTTGAACCTGGGTCATTGTCACAAGAAATGCTCAAGTACTCATTAGACCACTCCTCACAAACTAATGATTGTTTCTTTTTTCTCAAGAAATAATCTTACCAAAAGAATGGGTGTGTTGTACTGAAATATGAAATATCCTTCACAAAGCACCCCCTTTTTTGTTAGGATATTTTTATGGAAGATGGATGCATTGCAAACCACATATATAGTTGGAAATCTTAAATGACCCACTTAGATTTGATCCCACATATATACACATGCACACAGTCTAGCTAATTGATGAAATGATTTTTTTTTGGGGCTTTCTTTCTAGTTAATTTTAACCAAAATGTAATAAAGATTAAAAAAACTTGAGTTTAAGTTGTTTAATCTGTAGAATCTGAGGGCCACAAGGGTTTCTCAGGGTGTTGAATCTATTTATGCATTCAAAAATGTATTTGAAATAACAAAAAATGACAATCTTGCTTGAAATTGTATCACTAGATTCTGGTCAAAAAGGCCACTTAGTCCGCAAGTTAGACCTATATATATAGATATCAATTGAGTTATATATATATATATATATATATATATAATATATATATATATATATATATATATATAATATATATATATATATATATATAATAATATATATATATATATATTGTATTGAGTTTATCTCGAGGTGGTTGAAGGAATGATGATTATCAACTCCACACTTAAGTTAAATTCTCATAAGTTACAAGTTGAGTTCATAACGAGCAATATTGTTGTAATGATTCGAGCCCTTATTGTTGAGAACTAAACATAATTAGTCAAATCACTCTAAAGAATTCGTTATCCACAAGCAAGGGAGTCTCATACATCAAGTTAATATTTAACTGATTTTAATATTAAAATTAAATTATATATAAAGAGATAGTCTAACTATTCTCTCTTTTGGTCCTTTTCACCTTAGTATGGTCATATAACTCTTTAAAAGATATTCCTTAAAACAATCCATGTAAAATATATAGAACAATTTAGAATTCCAACAAATCCTAACAAATTTCAAACAAAAATAACTAAAAAAAATAGTGAAAAAAACAAAAAAAATATAGAAACTTTCAACTCAGTATACTTGTGCTAATTGAGAGAGAAACCCTAGGGTTTGAAAGAAAAGAAGCCTTTTTGTAACCCTCAAAGGAATGACCTGAACATTTCAGTAATGGTGAAACAAAGGACATAGAAAAACACAATTTTTTTAAGGAATGTGATTGGTAAAATATTCGAGAGCTTACCTATTCAAATATGGTTAGCACAGAGAGTGAGCATCGTATAATCCCTAGACACTAGGTGTAAACAAAGTGTTTACAACACTGGAAATAAGAGAAAAGCTTTGATAAACATATTAACAACCAAAATCATATAATGTCATAATTAACAATAAAATGGTGAGCATAACTACATAAGAAAATGAAAAGCTGAAAGTTGTAATGTCAAAGAAATACTTTGAAGACTTTTACTTGATAAGAGTGTTGACACATTATAGAGGTTAAGCCTCCTCACTCGAAAGAACAAAGAGTCATCCACCTTCGAATAACAAATGGAGAATATAAGCCATCGAAGAATGCCTAAAGTACACATGTTGAGTTACACTGGCACAAATAATGGAATGTCGTTGAAAACAATGGTTGAAACCCTGGTCGCAAAGCAGCATGACTGGAAAAGGTCATTTGGAAAACTGAACAGGTGAAATGTCAAAATTCCAACAAAGTCATTAAACTCAATATGAAACCCTAAAAAGAGACTAGCCATCGATTAACTGCCAACTATTCTCAACTGTAGATTTAGATGAGGACATCCTAGTACACGTGGCATCAAGGAGGAACTTCCCGCCACGTATAGAACAATCCAGAACATCATTCTTTTGAAGTGACAGGGCCACAAATCTTTCCAAATAATCCCACATGCGAAGGTAGTACAAGAGGTTATGCTATGTATATGACCACAATAATAGAAGTCTCAATTAATAAATTGTGGAAATAATTGAAGGAAATTATTATGGTTATAAGTTGTAAGTTGTTCAAACATCGTATTCATGAATAGACAATCGTAGGTAACATGAGACTATTATTATTTGTGAACTTAGATATATAATCTAAAAGGTACAAAACATAACTACATGAATAGACAATCGTAGGTAACATGAGACTATTATTATTTGTGAACTTAGATATATAATCTAAAAGGCACAAAACATAACTAAAACCCATACTTTTAATATATATGTTCGGTGTGAAGAGTATATGAGAACAAAATCGACAACCCACATGCATAAAACAAATAGAAACCCCACTATAATATAAGAGCCTTTTTTTTTTTCTCTCTCAAGAAATAATCTTACCAAAACAATGGGCGTGTTTTTTTCTTTTTTCTCAAGAAATAATCTTACCAAAAGAATTGGCGTGTTGTACTGAAATATGAAATAACCTTCACAAAGCACCCCTTTTTTGTTAGAATATTTTTATGGGAGATGGATACATTGCAAACCACATATATAGTTGGAAATATTAAATGACCCACTTAGATTTGATCCCACATATATACACATGCACAGAGTCTAGCTAATTGGTGAAATGATTTTTATTTATTTATTTATTTTATTTTTTAAGGGCATTTTTTCTAGTTAATTTTAACCAAAATCTAATAAATATTTTAAAAAACTTGAGTTTAAATTGTTTAATCAGTAGAATTTGAGGGCCACAAGGGTTTCTCAGGGTGTTAGATACATTTATGCATTCAAAAATGTATTTGAAATAATAAAAATTGACAATCTTGCTTGAAATTATATCATGAGATTTCTGGTCAGAAGGCCATTTAGTCCGTAAGTTAGACTATTATATATAGATAAACAATTGAGTTATATATATATATATAATATATATATATATAATATATATATATATATATAGTATATATATATATATATATATATATATATATACACTCAATTGCGTTTATCTTGAGTGGTTGAGAGGGAATGATGATTATCCTCCACACGTAAGTTAAATCTCAATAAGTACATGTTGAGTTCATAACCAACATACTGTTTGTAATGATTTCGAGCCTTATTGTTGAGAGCTAAACATAATTTGTCAAATCAACTCTAAAAAAAATTCCTTATCCCACAAACAAGGGAGCCTTATACACAATTTAATATTTAACAAGATACTAATATTAAAATTAAAATATATATATAAAAAAATAGTCTAAACTATTCTATACTTTTGGTCCTTTTCACCTTAATATAATCATATAACTCTTTAAAGATATTTTTTCATTACTAAAATTGAATTTTTTAATATATAAATAGATTCATCTTCCCAAAAATTCTTTAAAACAATCCATGTAAAATATATAAAACAATTTACGATTCCAACCCATTCTAACGAATTTTAACAAAATTAACCATAAAAAAATAAATAGCCCAAAAAAAATATGGAAACTTTCAACTCATTGATTAAAATAAAACACATTAACCCAAAATAACTGATATTTATAATCACTATTTAACCTATCCTAGGCTATTAAGATGTTTAGTCCATTAAGAATGGTAAGTATATCCTATTGGGATGCTTTTTCAATCATTATATTTAATCCTTTAAACCACGCAGACATTACTTTATCTTAAATTACACAAATTTTGCAAACAAAACCGGTAACAAAGTGAGACGAATTTTACATCTAACATTTTTTATGCCTGTAAAATATTTTATAAATTAATGTCATATACTCCCATTCACCTACCCTTGCACCACATCCTAACTACTATAACAATTTCGGGGACTTTTGGCAGAAAGGAGGGTCTCGATTTCGCTTATCGAAGTGGTAAACTGTTTTGACAGGTGTCGGTAAACCACTTTGGCATTCGAAACATTGACTTGGTACCATGAAACGCGGAGAGTCAGATATCCAATCCGAAGCAATGGTCGGAAGAATGGCCCCAACGTGTTTGATTGAGCGCCACCGTTAGAGGTGGACCCAACGCACTCCCAGCCCCACCAGGGAATTCTCAAAGGTAAATTATGAACACTCGAAACCACATCCGTTCGATACTCCGGTGTCCGATCGAACGGCTGAGATATTGTCTCAAGATTTTTTCTTGTGACTCTGGAATTTATATAGCGGTCAAGGGGGAACTCTGGAATTCATTCGGCGCTCATCAGTGTATACGACATAAAGGCTGAGCTTTTGATTTGCAGTAGCGAGTAAGTTTTCTCGATCTCTATTGCATTCCGCCGCTGAGGGTTTTGATTATCTATTTGGATCTGTTTTGAGATTTCGAAAGGGGAATGCTAGAGGGTTTTGTATGTCTTTATGCCGTGAGGTTTTGATTTCCTCTTTCGCTCTAGTCGGAGAGGTTGAAAGCGGGAGTTCCGGGACTTTTATCTGTTATTATTCGGCGAGGTTTTGATTTTCTTTTTCGGCTTTATCTGAGAGGTTGAAAGGGGAATGCCGGGGGTTTTATCTGTCCTTATGCGGTGAAGTTAGTTCGATTGATGTTTCATTAGGGCTGTTCTCTTACCGCTATTATCTTTCTAGTAATTGCAGTGAATAGTAGCCTAATGAACGGATGAATTTGTGCTTCTTGCTGAAAAAATTTGCTGAACCTACAAATTTGTGGTTCTTGCTAAAAGAGTTTGCTGAACTTAGAAATTTGTGCTTTTTGCTAAAAGGATTTGGTGAACTTGTAAATTTTTTTCTTGTTAAAAGAATTTGCTCTCGTGTACTTATAATTTCCTTGCATTTTCTGTTGTGTTATGCACTCAGATGATTATTCTTGAAGCCTTGTTCTTATTTATTTTCTGTTTTTCATTTTTAGCGCCTTTAAGCTTTATATAACCCTAACAGAGAATGCAAAAAATAAGATGATTTGTTTCTTTCTTTGATTGCAGCTAAAATGCCGAACCCTAAGGTTTACTTTGACATGTCCGTGGGGGGCGCGCCCGCTGGAAGAATCGTGATGGAGCTTTTTGCTGACGTTACGCCTAAGACGGCAGAGAACTTCCGAGCACTCTGCACCGGTGAGATTGGCGTCGGGAAATCCGGGAAGCCTCTGCACTACAAGGGATCCGTGTTCCACCGTGTGATCCCTGGTTTCATGTGCCAGGGAGGGGATTTCACCGCCGGAAACGGCACTGGCGGTGAGTCCATTTACGGTAACAAGTTCCCCGACGAGAATTTCGTCAAGAAGCACACCGGGCCGGGAATCCTGTCGATGGCAAACGCCGGGAAGAATACCAATGGATCGCAGTTCTTTATCTGTACTGCGAAGACAGAGTGGTTGGACGGGAAACATGTGGTGTTCGGTCAGGTGGTGGAGGGCCTTGATATCGTCAAGGCCATCGAGGGTGTGGGATCATCCAGTGGCAGGACTTCCAAGCCCGTAGTTATTGCTGACTGCGGTCAGCTCTGAAGTTAAAAATAACCAAGCATCAATTTTCTGCTTAGAAGTTGAGATTTGAATCCTTTTCTGTGAAATTTATATATAAACAGGAAATCCAAAGAGTGATTTTATCCGAGCTTCAATTTTCCTTAGCATGAACAGGAACAACTTTGTCTAAGCGTCAATTTTCCACGTCATTAACAAGTTCATAGAAATTTTTTTAGCAGATTATCTGATTTCATGTGAATCATGTTTTTTAAACACATTTTATAATTATGGAAATAAATTGTTGTGTATTCTTTTATGTTGTTTGTTCTCTGTTTGCGCCAGGAACTGTACTCTGGCTAAAAGTGTTCTCATAAATTGTTTTCCTTGGTCAAGTTGTTAACTCATACATGGCTAAATTCCAAATCTTTAGCCAATTAGGATCAGAAATATATTGAAAATGAAAATGTGATTAGCAAGAATGTACTGAAGTGGGAGCATTCTCCTAGATTGTTTATCTATAATCCATCATCATTGCAATGTTGGTAACCCTTACAGTGATGTCAATCCCTGTTTTAATCTAGAATAAGTTGAGAACTCTCATCCATTGTCGTTTTAGATTTGAAGTATTACTCGCACAACTACATGGCGAAAGGAGACATTATTGTTGCCGTGGATTGTGTATATCAATAATCACTTGTGTTAAATATATCACACACTATTTTTAATGCATATCTGGTTCGATGGTTGAAAACAAAATGTGGAACCCTATTTCATGGTAAATTAAAGGTTTATAAACAAATAAAATAATATTTAATGGAGTGAAATATTTATAATAAAATTATTTAAGTGTATTTAAATTAAAATATTTTTTAAGATGAATGATTTTTTGAGGTGATAATTGGTGTTATGTGATTTAGTCAATTAATATTGATATGGTTTTTTCTTATAAAGCCTTTTTGATCTAAAATTTGAAAATAATATGGGTGAATATAAGTTATAAATTACATATTTAATTGTGTCAAAAGGCACACTCTAGCTTAGTGTGGCAGCCTTGTGGCAATATAATGTCAAGAGATATGATCCTATTGAAATATCTAACTAGGTTAAGCCTTCATAATGACATTTAATCATAATTTAGGTCTCTTCCACTCTTCTCTTGTGTTTGGGTTTCTACTTTTGTTCAGTAGAATTTTTTGGGCAAGTTGAAGTTGTAGAAGAATTTGTTGGGTAGGTTAAAGTTGTAGAAAAAAATGTTGTTATTGTCAAAATTGCAAAAGAATTTGTTGGGCAAGTCAAAGTGCCAAAAGACTGTGTTAGAAGTCGAAATTGTAGAAGTTGTTGGAAGCATGGTTTGACTTGGTCTTAGAGGGTTTTGTTCAAGGGTCATAGGTCTTGGAATTAGTCAACTGAAGTTCTATAAGAAGAGAAGAATTTTTATGGGTTTTCCTTTGGAGAGGTTTTGGCTTTGGTTGATCGCTTACATCTTGGTTGGTTGCTTAGAATCATTATGACTAAATGCATATTAGTAGAAGATGACATCATATTAGAAGCATATTGTTAAAACAAGAGCTCATTGGAAAAGCTGAAGGGTCACTGATGTAGAAGTCTACATGATTGTAGTAGTCATCATAGAAAGGAAGTATTTCTTCGTAACCTCATTGAAAGCATAAGTAGTAATTATCTGAAAACAAAAGCCATCTATCATAGAAAAAACTCATCATGTATCATCATCATTAGGAAGGAGCATTTGCAAGATGAGAATAATCATTATCCTCTGGAATTTTCATTGGAAGGTTCACCTCTCTTGGAAAAAGCAAGTGTCTCGTTGAGAATTCCATCCTGTATGGGATTCATGGGATGATGGTATCATGACAAATAAGAGCAACACTTCAAGATGGTTGAAGTAATCTCAATCAAGGAAGCTTCCAAAGGAAGTCTAGATGACCAAAAAGAAGAAATAAGGTATGTTTCATGTCATCATATAGTTGCAGCAATCATGGATCAATGCTCTACCTCATGAGCATGATGGAAGAAAAAGAATCTCTTTCATTGGAAAGATGCATGAGGGCATGGTTCATGTATTAACTAGATGAAATCAACATAAGATGGCTTCATATGGAATATGAGGTGGTTGACAAAAATGAAGGAACTATGGATGAAAGTCCTTGGGAAGAAATATGTGAACAAAGAAAGAAGTGATTGGGAAAGATGCAACTGTGAGCACGTAGAAAAGGAACTCAACATCTGATGACTAAGAGAATTGACCATGACCTCACCATGGAAAAGGTATGAAGACTCTGATGAAGTCTGGAAATAAAGGAGACCCTTGACATTGAATATCTTGGAGATGTGTCAATGTGTAGGATGTTGATGTTGCTACAAGATGATGTCATGATGAAGGGCCATCACAAAAGGTAACTTTGATTTGATGTTCAATTTTATTTTTGAACAACATTTGGATGGGTTAATGCAGGGATACTAGAAAAAGAGTTGTGGGTGTCACCTACAACTAGCACTCATGTAATGGGACGGAAGATCCTAAAGAAAAAAATGATGTGGTAGAGGTAGTTGTATGAAAGAAAGCCAGATGTGGACTAGAAAATGACTTTCCAATTAAGAGAATGATGACCTAATTGACATGACTCATCAAGGAAAGTGATGGATGGTTGATTCCCTATGAAGAAGTCTCAAAATATGAAGGCTCCATAAAGATGAAGATGAAGTTCATGACATAAAATGGAGGAGCTATACAATTAGTTGAAGGTGCTATCATATCCACCTAAGAGATTTTTGTTGCAAGAAACAGGTCCCTAGGTAAGAGGGATCTTGGAAACAAGTTTCTGATTAAGAAGAAACTTGGAAGAAAATCCCTAGCTAAGACGGATATTAGACAAGTCCTTGGTTGAGAGGGATCTTAGGTTCCTCTTATGGGAATGGGTACATTCCTTCATAGGAATGGGTGTATCTTCCCTCGTAGAGAGGGAGAGATAGATACATCATTCTTGTCTTCACTATGGAATAAAGAATGAAGGATTGGGTAAGCATATGGAATTTGACACTCTTTGAGGATGTGGTAGTGCATCCAAGATAAGAGTATTCCTTGAAGGACATACCCTGTGAACACCTGGGTGGGGTATGTTCCTTGAGAGACAATGATGTAGTTGTCTATAAATCATTGGTCTCACTAGCATTATGCTCTGATCTTGTGGAGATATAGAGTTTTTGGTCAAGGCCTTTTTATGTGATAATGATGGATGATATGATGCTATACAGATGGGTTGCCAATCCAACTCTTCTTATGACAATTCTTCAGATTGAGAATGTTAAGTACCTTGTATGGATTATGAATACCTCCCTAGTTAAGAGGGAGTGTTGAAATATATAACTAGTTTCGCTTTTCATAATGACATATGTAATCATGATTTTATGTGTTTAATGAAAAGAGAAAAATAAATTTATTATTGTTATTCTTCAGGCATGGGTTTCATGCTCAAGGGAAATTTATTTTTAGGTCAAGCACCCATTGAGTGCTTCTAGGTTTGTCATAAAGTCAATTGAGTCATTGTCATGTATTGAAGACTCATTTGGACATGTTACATATTGTAAATAAAATTTATTTGAGTCAAAATAGAGTCAAAAGGCCCTCCAAGACCTTGTCATGGTGCAAATATTAAGTCGGCCTACATGAAGAGACAAATTGGCCTAAAGATAGTAATTTGTACCCTTCACAAGCCTATAGATAAGAAGGAACTTTACCTCATTTGGAGACACATTCAAGCAAGTTTGATCTTCTCAAGATAGACGCTGAAAAATGATAAGAAAGAAGTAGAAGAACTAGATCAAAGTTTTTGGGCCTCTCTCTCTCTCTCGTGTTAGGGTTTCTACATTTTTAGGGCAGAAGAAATTGTTGGGTAGGTTGAAGTTGCAGAAGAATTTGTTGTGAAGGTCAAAGTTGCAGAAGAATTTGCTAGGAAAGTTGAGGTGCTAGAAGAATCTGTTGGGTGATTTGAAATTGTAGAAGTTGTTGGAAGAATGGTTTGACTTGTTCTTGGAGGGTCTTGGTTAAGGGTCATAGTTCTTGGAATTCGTCAATTGAAATTTTATAAGAAGGGAAGAATTCTTGTGGGTTTTCCTCTCAGTTGAAGGGGTTTTGGCACTGTCTAATTACTTACATCTTGTGTCCCATTGTCTCATTAATTTTGTTGTTTGGTAGTTGTTCGATGATAAAGAACACTAATAATAATCAAGTGAAAGAAGAAGTTAAACAAGTAAAGTAAAAATATATCACAAGCAATTATTAATGTAAGAAAAATCACCTAATCTAATTGCCCCTAGATTTATCAACAGATCCATCTCGACGTTTGTTAGATCCAGAGTTAAAATGGATCTAGGCTTGTAAAGGTTATTATGTTGAGATGCACTTTCCAACTCAATATGGAAGAGATGTTGTAATGTCTTGTCATGACCTATAACGTTAAACATTATGACTTGGTTAAATTACGTAAAATTAAAATTAAAATTAGAAAATAAATAAATAAATAAAATAATTATTAATATAACATTTTAACTTGGTAAAATTACATAAAAATAAAATAAAATAAAAGAATAAAATTAATAATTATAGTTATAATTATAATTATAAAAAAATTGTGATTAATAATTAAACCAACCTAGATCCATCTTAACTTTGAATATATCAAGCATCAAGAGGGATCAAATATTTTTTTGGAGATTGATCTTCCAAATTAATCATATTATCAGTTTTTTGGTGAATGTTCATAATATATTAAATATTATATAACCTAACCTAATTTTATATTGGAATTTTCATCTTTGTCTTGAGGATGAAGAACGGTAGTTGGTTCGAAATGTTTCCAACAAATTGATAATGTGATTAATCTGGAAGATCAATCTAAAAAACAAGATGGATCACAGAAGCTTGAAATTAGATATTATAATCCTACATGGAAGGGATCAAATCCTTTGAGGTGCAAAACTTTTTTAGAGTGAAAAGAGATTCAATCCCTCTCAACGCTTGGTAGATCTAAAGTTAAGATGGATCTAAACTAGTATATATAGCTTTATGTAATGTTTATTCATGTAATAAACTATTCTATAAACATTGTGCTTATAGTTTTTAGTGATGTCTTTTAGTCCTTATTTATATTAAGGACTATAAAGATCATTTTTATAGCTCTATGTAATATTTATTTATATAGTAAATTATTTTATAAACATTGTGTCTATAGTTTTTAGTGTTCTTATTAGTCTTTATTTTCATTAAGGATTATAGTTTCCACATTATAATTAGATTAACTTAATTTAATATTAGTTTATTCAATTTCATAACCATATTAAAAAATAAATCCATGTGGAAAATATATTTATATTTCCATTTGAGGAATATACATGTTTTAGTTCTCAGTGGACTATTTGTTCTCAACAACAAGGCTCAAGGCCATTACATCATAGCTTATCATGTCACTTGCGGGAATTGAACCCAGATGGGGAGGATCCCAATCATTCCTCCCAACCACTCAAGAAAAACCAAACTG
This sequence comes from Pinus taeda, assembly GCA_000404065.3. NCBI lineage: Eukaryota > Viridiplantae > Streptophyta > Pinopsida > Pinales > Pinaceae > Pinus > Pinus taeda. Next base: position 33,978 of record APFE030379618.1, read on the forward strand.
ACTGATCATACTCAAATTTTTAATTAAGTTTTAAAAATAAATGTATTTTCTATTTATAAAATTTTAAAAATCGAAGGGGCAACAAGAGCATGAGGGACTATTCTCTTCCTCAATGGAACAATAAAAATACATTTTCTTGGGCTTTGGAGTGTTGAACAAATAATCATGCATAAGCATAAGCCATTCTTCAAGGTTCGATGTTTTCTTAAGAAAGACATATTGCTAATGTCTCGATCATGGGAGACTCACAAATTATCATTCACAATTTAATCAAGGAGTTTCTCTCAAAAGATCTAACTTTAATGAAAATATTCAAGAAGACTTGGTGTATTTTAAAAAAATTAATGCTTATGAGATTCATTATATACTAAGACAAAATAACAACTTAGCAGACTCATGGGAGAAAAATGGTACCTCATTGGAACAAAGGACATTAAAGGTCAATAATATCCAAGTATTATGGCCTTAACCTTAAAATATGATGTAATTTTTTAAAATAAGATGGAGTACCAAGTGGCAATTGGGAGGGAGATAGTCCATGCGAGGAGATTAACGAAAGTGAATGGGTTGAATGGAAGTGTCAAGCACAAGTTGCGGGAGTCTTTACTCTTCCCTCATGAATAATGCAACATTGTAATGAAACTTGATCTCATCCAACTCCAATTGGAGAATGTGTTTGTGATGGCATGCAACATTGTTTGTGATGGCACACAACATCTTTAATATCAAGCGGGATCTCTAGCTTATCTGGGTAATGGAAGCAGGTTGATTAAAGATAAATGGTAATATGATTAAGGAGGCTTGTCCTAGAATGGACAATTTAAGTCCATGAAAAGTAGTCCAAAGGGATGTAAATAGCATAATTAACAAGAAAATGGTAATATGATTAAGGAGGCTTGTCCTAGAATGGACAATTTAAGTCCATGAAAAGTAGTCCAAAGGGATGTAAATAGCATAATTAACAAGAAAATGGATAAGTTTCAAAGAGGTTTTAATAATTAGGTTAGAAAGAAATTGGACATGCTTGATGTCCTTAAATTCTAGAGGACAAGGAAATGGTTGACAAGGAACATGTTTAATCTTGGAAATTCCTCTGAATGGCAAGGTAAGGATGGTTGTGACTTTTCAACCTGGGAAAATTCCTACATTATCTTGGTTTCAAATTATGTTTTATAGTGTTTAGTTATCTTTTGAAGTTTGTGTATATTCTATATGTACTACAGATGATATTTTTCATAGTCATGCTAACTTCAATCTTGGAGGAGAAAGGGAAACCCAAGGCAAAGGAGGACTTATTTCTTTATGTTAGGTAGCTTTGGACATTATCTTGGTGTGCACTTTGCGGCAAAAGGAAATTGGACATATTGAAAATTTGAGGAGCACAAAAAAATTATCAAGTTTTCAAGTGTTGGAGGTTAGGTTATGTTAGTGGATTTTTAGAATTGGGGCATAAGTGAGCAAAAAGGAACAAGAAATTCAGAGCTCATTCAGTCACACCAATCATTTTAGGGAAATCTATTGAGGAGCTTTTGCAAATTTGGTATGCAAATTTACTCACCCCTTACCCTCCCTATCTCTAGCGTTCATGGTGGAAAAAGATCTTTGTTTGGTTTCATAATATCATATTTAGCATCAGGCCGAGATAGGAAAGTGTTGAGCCTTGGGTTAGTATTGGTGAGAATTGTTAATCCTTGTATGGTGAGACAAAGTATCCGTGGAGTGACATAAAAAGTTGATGATCTTAATCTTATGTTACACTCTTTGACCATTCCTTAATCTAAATATAATTAAACTGACACAAATTTGGGTCTACCTTATAAATCTCCTTTGCAAGACTGTTAAGATTATCCAAGCATCAAGAAAGTAAAAAAAATGTCTACATTTAAACAATAGATTAATTTGTTAATGGATCACATCTCATCTCTTAAGGAGGATGTCATGAACCTACAAATCCAAATAAAATAGAGAGTATCAAGTGTGACTACATTCATGGACATGTTGATTGACCTTCAAACCACAATGACTAGAGCTGAAGATGAAATGTCCAGCCTTCACCAATAAGTTCAATAATAACATACTTTAACCAACAAGCCCAATAATAATCACTCTTCCTCCAACAACGCCAATGAACAAGAGATTCTTGACTTGAATGCCCCTCCTCCCCCAGTATGAAAAAACATGGTTTACAAATTTTGTAGAATTTTGAATGTTTTATATCGCATATATCCCTATCGGAAAAATAGTTTAGACTTTCTACATATCATAAATTTTGAGGAAGTAAATATTTCATGGTTGATCATGTCTCTTAGATTATCATCTAACTAAGTCCTTTTTAATGTACTAGTTTTGCTCATCACACATATTTTCATTAATAGAAATTTACTGTTCATATTAAATAAATAAATAAAAATAAAAATAATTTTTTTATTGGTTAAATGATATATGATTTGGAACTATTCTTCTAAGTATACATTTTTTGACTAATTGTTAGAATTAATAAATTATTTATAAAAACATTTTTTTTATTGACCACTTTTGAGGTTTTGACAATATTATGATTACTCCAATAATGTTGCAATAAGGCTCTGACAAGTCTATCAAAACTTTATCCTCCTCACCACTACCATTCACGACCTTTCCATCTCTTCATTTCCTCACCTCCTCTATCCCTGCAAATTCCATGACATAGTATAAAAGATTTATAAAGCCAAAGTGCATAGCATTTTATCAAACCAATTCAATTGTCGATTTATAGGATTGCCTCGCTCTACACCTAACTCCTTATTTTAAACATCTAACTTCGGTTTTGATGGACTCCCTTCTTCATTCTTTGATACTCTCTTCCTCATTTTCTAATGATACATGTTCCTTTTCTCATTCTTTAATGATATATTCATACAAAGTACAACTTTCAAAACTTTTTAAAGGTGCTCGGGAAAAACTTGAAAACTTATATGTCACAATGATATGTTCTCAGACAAAAAATGCAATACAAGTGAAAATTGTAAAATAAAAATAGAGAAGAGTCGATTTAACAACCTTTATGAGATTAGATACATTATTACACTAGTTTAATTTTTTTTGTGTCTTGAATTAATCTCCTTGAACTCAATCCCCACAACAAAAAAACGGATTTACAAAATAGATTAAATGATGTTACTTTTGATTATACAATTACACTAAAATCCAAAAACTATCAGTGACAATTACAAATGCTATATATATTTTTTTCCAGACGAAAAAACCACCATACTTTTCTATTAATCAAAAAATGAGTACAATAACATGTTGTTAAACATTCGCCAACTAAGGCATGTGAAAAACATTCATATAGATAGAAACTAAAAACCCAAAGGCAAAAAATCCCTAGGCCACAAATTGACAATAAGCTAAATATTACAGGTAGGCCCATCGAAAAATCCCTTAAAGGGAGCACTGAACAAATCCCAAATGGGCACCAAATCATTACAACAATGGGTCAAAAAAAAGATGAAAATACTTGAAGAGAACATGGCACAAGGTCAACGAACAAACACTCCATGGAAGCAAAGAGATAACCATGAATCCCCATCATGACAGACTGCAACAACCCCATAGATGGAAATGACAATAACTCACACCAAAAGATAGCAGAAACCACCAAAGCCTGAAAATTGGACCATATCCTTTACCAATAAAAACAAGGCAAAATCCCTAAATGAGCACTGTGGCCATCTCTTCTCGGGTCAACAACAAAGTCAACACCAAACAAAGGTAGAGATAGTTGTAGAGGGAAGAGGGCAATGACACTTTCGGCAATAAGAGGGAACCCGACCTAGACTACACCCCAACATGGCTAATGACCACCACAGATGGCCAACCATGCCAAACAAAACCCCAATCAAAGCACAATGATGGACCTACAAAAGAGAAAAACCTCAACAAAGGAAGAAATGGAGGCACGAACCAGGGGCCGAGACTGTGATATCCCTTAGCTTAAGGATGTGCCTATAAACAAGTGTGCATAAGTTTACTTCTTATTTTATTTGGTTAAGTATGCTACATGGAAATAGAGAGACATTTTAATTGTTAGTGATTCATTATTAATAATGGTTGTTTGTGAAAGTTGTAATTAAGTTATCAAAGAGATTTAGAATAGTCGGTGAAGGAGCACGTTGTTAAGGCGCTCCGTAAGCAAAGGTCACCGGTTCTAGTCTCGCCAATACCAAAAAATCCAACATGGTTTCCGCTGGTGCGGCTCAGGCCAAGTGCGATACCCAGGTGACTTTGACGGCTTAGACGCCCCTGAGTCGTGGCATCTCAGCCACAGGGTAAGAGTGATTTTCAGGATTCACCCACTTATCAACCAAAAGAAAGTTGTAATTGAGTTTTATTTTGTAAATAAAGACAAAATTGGGAAATTAATGGCTAAGTACAAATGGCCAAAAGAGGTAAAAGGCTGCAATTTAATTATGAAAAATTATTATTTTATCCATTAACAAGTACTATGGCATCTAATCTGGGTGATTATATTCAATTATGAAATTATGATATTGGCTAATTAAATGTTTCATAGAAGACATAAAGTTGTCCTCAAGAATGGGAAATAGGAGCTCATTAATGAGCAGACAACTACCTGCCAATTGTTGGTGAAGTGGAGGCAATTATTAACCACCCAAAGAGGGGTATATTGATAATATTTTGGATTTAAATTTATTTTGTGTCAATTAATATGAGAGCATAATTGGAGATACTTAAGAGAAGCAAGGAGGAATAAACAGAAACAAATTTGCAGGCCTAATTTGCTTGGGGGGACAAGCATTGTTTTTGTTTCAAGGTTGGGAGAAGCCAAGTATTTAGCTATCGATTTCCCAGAAATACTTATCAAGTCAATGTTCTCTAACTCTAATGTTATTTTGTGTTTAAAACAAGAATTTATTTTTGTTCCTTTACAGTCCTATACTTTATTGTATTCATGGAAAATACTAATATGTCAAGAATGGCTAATATATAGTTTCTGTGTTTTATTTAATACTGGACTTCACGATAAATATGTGAAAAGGAAAACTTTTCTATTTTCAACAGATACAATTGAGTTCAACATCAAATTATAGTTGGTATTGTCACTTAATGGTGAATGATATGAGCACAAAAATAAAACATTGAATAGAGAAAAGGATTGTAATATTCATAAATTCCTAAACAGAGGTTCATGGAAATGCAGGAAATTATTTCTATATATATATTTCTTAGCATACGTTAGAGAGTATTTGTTACATGTCATTGTGTCGCATTAGACAAATGAACATAAATTTGGATCTTTCGCTATCCATAATTGTGTTCTAAAGCATCCCCTTGCAAGGCTAGAACCCAAGCTATCCCAAAGAGAGAGAAATTCCTAGATCCCATGGTTCAAAATCTTATTTTTGGCTTCTTGTGCAGTTCCCTAGTCTATTTTTGCATATATGCAGAAGAGTCCATTAAATACCACGTAGAAGTGCACTCTGACTTACACTGTGACTTGCACACATGACTTAACACATGTAATAAATAAATAAATAATCTCTCTCTCTCTCTCTCTCTCTCTCTCTCTCTCTCTATCTATCTATATATATATATATATATATATAAGCATTGTTAGTTGTAACTTTCCCAACTAACAAGCTTCAAATGGATGCTTATTTAGCCATGATTCCTCCCCATTGGAGTCGCCAGTTTTTTATGCGGACTTATCCCTTTTGTGGGCAAGAGCGATCTCCCTAGACCTCAAAGAAATCTGGTAACAAACAACAAGGAACTACTACCTTTCCCTAGACTACGATTGTCTAAAGCAAACACTATGATAGAGGTCACTTATTGTTTAATCTAAATGCCTGATGAAGTCCCTTAAGAGCTTTTGACCATCCACTTTTCCTTGATTCTTTAGAGATCTTCCCATCACTTCTCATAGCTTCTCCATGATGTCCTAAAGGGGATCTACATAGAAATAAACATACACAAGATCAAATCATCCAGTATATAACATAAGATATAAATAAACTAATTAACTCAATCATATATCATAAAATGATCAATATGCAATCATACTCTATGTGGGTGATCAAGGAGTCCCACAAATTATATCAACAAATATATAATTGAGAACTCACAATTGCTTTTATATTAATAAAACGGAGAATAGACTTACAACCTTGAAGCCTTGATGTTACAAGTCCCTTCCCACAATCTCCAACCCTCTTCTTGAATGAATAGTCTCCCAACCTTATTTCTACATCATAAGCCTAGTTCTTATAGTCCTCCTCAATCCTTGGGCCTGTTTTAGCTTTATAGGCCAAGAGTTAGCTTTATGAAATGCCATGGAATGATTATCATCATCGTTCTTCCTTTCTCCCTAACCCTGATAAAATCGAGAATTATTTTTAAACTATGTTTCCGCCTGAGATTGTAGATACTCTGGGATGGTCCATATCAATTTTTCAAGCTGATTCCGAAAGGAATTTGGGAAACATATCTACAACGATTTCCATTAACATCTCATTCAAAATAGGAATTATTAAAAAAATTCAAATAGGTGCTTCGTGCTCATTCGAAGAGATTTGAATGTATAAAGCCCTATTTCAAGAATTTCATGACATTTTTGCCTTGTCCTATGAGGAAATGCATGTAAGCATTGTTGTGCATGAGATCAAGACTTACCTAGATGCAAAACCTATCAAACAAAAATTACGTCAAGTGCATCCACGAAAGGCTGCTATGATTAAAGTTGAGGTCGAGAAATTTCTCAAAGCAGGTTTCATCTACCCGGTTCCCTTGACTGATTGGATGTCCAATATTGTACATGTTAACAAAAAAGGGAACCACTAGAGTGTGTGTCAATTATAGGGATATTAAAAATTCTTGTCCAAAGGACAACTATCCTACCCCCTATATCGATCAAATCATTGATAATTGTGCCGGAAATGAAATGTTTTCATTTATGGATGGATTTTTTGGCTACAACCAAATTAGCATACTCCTAGCTAATCAGCATAAAACTGAATTCATCTGTCCATGAGGGACGTTTTCCTATCGAAAACTCCCATTTGGTTTGAAGAATGTCGGTGCAACTTTCCAACGGGCTATGTCTTATGCATTTCACGATATCAAGCATATTGTGCAACCTTATTTGGATGACTTTCCAACTCATTCGTTGAGACGAGAAGACCATCCAAGGCATTTGAGAGCTATCTTTATCATATGTCGTCACTAAAATATACACTTGAATCCCCACAAGTGCGTTTTTTGTGTGCAATCTGGTCGATTGCTAGGATTTGTTGTTTCAAACGAACACATTCATGTCGATCCGCTTAAGGTTGAGGCTATTCTGAATTTGCCTCCTCCTTCCAATCTTCGCCAACTCCAAAGTTTGCAAGGGAAAGAAAACTTTCTACATCAATTCATTCATAACTACGCCGAGTTAACTAAAGTTTTTACTCGACCATTGAAAAAGGGGATCTCATTTACCTCGTATGAAGTGGCTCAAAAGGCCTTTGATGCACTTAAACATGCGTTGACACATACACCGTTGTTGAATCCTCCTGATTATCATCAATACTACTTGTTATACTTAGTTGCATTTGATGTCACTATTGGCATGGTTTTAGTCCAGGAAGATGAATTTGAACGAAGAGCATGTCAATAATTACTTAAGCAAAAATATGACCAAGACCAAAGAAAAATACACGTGGAGAAATTGGATTTGGCAACCATTCAAGTTGTCCAACGATTTTGTCACTACATTCTATTGCGCAAAACTACTATGACTTATGATAGTAACCCCATAGTTTACATTCTTACGAGAAAATTTAAAGAGGGAAAGTGTTTCAAATGGATATTTATCCTGCAGGAATTTGATTTGGAATTCATAAAATCTAAATATAAGAAATCACTAGTATTTGTTGAATTATTATGTGACTTTCCCCACATTGAGATGGAAACCGTGGTAGAGGATTCTATTCCTGAAAAATCTCTCCTTTTTATCAGTACTTTAGACCATATATCATCATTTATCTTTAGACCGAGACATATTCAACCTGAATTCAGTCGAAATGATCGTCATCGTATTTGGTACCAATCCAAACAATACAATATTGTTAGAAATACACATTGTCTTCATGGTGCCTATTCCATCTTCAGGTGATGTTTAACTCATGAGGAAGCCGAAAAGGCATTCAATGACCCATTCTAGAGCTTGTAGCAGTCATATGTCATGGTTTTCCATTGCTCAAAAAATCATACGCCAGGGTATTTCTAGCCTTCTATGTTCAAATATTGTATAGTTGCGGTATGGAAATGCCACAATTGTCAGATCTACGATCGAAAATTGCGTGCACACCTAGACCCTCTTCACCCAAACATTGTTGTCAGTCCTTTCCCTAAATGGGTTATCGGTTTCCTTAGATATAACCCTTACTCGGTAGGGGGTCATGGGTACATTATCCTTGAAATGGGTACAAAATGGGTCAAGGCGATGCCTGCATATCAGGATGATGATGGAACAACATGCATTTTCATATTCAATCATGTGATTTCTAGGTTCGAAGTTCCACAAGCCATCGTCATAGACCATGGTAGCCATTTTCAAAACTTTATGATGATCGATCATAGTACAAAGCTAGGCCTGCGTCATGACAATTCTACTCCTTATTACCCATAGGAAAATGGCCAAGTAGAATCCATTAACAAGGTTTTAACCACCATGATTAAATGGATAATCAAGATTTATAAACAAGATTGGAATCTAATGATTTTTCCAGCTCTATGGTCATACCATACCACAACAAAAACTTCAAATTGTTTTACTCCCTTCCATCTCGTTTATAGCGTGGAAGAAGTTTTACCTATTGAATGTAAAATACAGTCTTTAAAATTGGAAACTGAATTATTACCAACCACTTTTGTCGAGGAATAATTTTCTCGTACTTAGCACAACTCGATGAGACTCGATGTGATGTTGCATTAGCTAGCGAGGCCCAAAAGAAACGAGTTAAGGCACAATATGATCAAAATGTAAAACCTCGTTCATATTCAGAAGGGGATTAAGTCTTAGTCTATTATCAAGAGAACGATAAGTGAGGTGTTGGTAAATTCGAGCCCATGTGGGATGGCCCTTATGTTGTAAAACGTGCATTGGAAAAAGGGGCCTATGAGCTAGTTGATTATGATGAAATTCCTTTAGGAAAGCCCAAAAATGGTCTTTACCTAAAGAAATATTATGCTTATATTTCTCAGTGAAGAATTTTAATATTGTTGTACCATATTCTTTGTGTGGAAATTTTACTAAATTTTTACAATTTTCTGCTACTTCTCCTGCTTATCTTTTGTTACACTTTATTTGAATATGTCGAGGCTCCCTCAAACTTACCTTGGCTTTTCTGATGGCACTAGTCGTAGTACTCAAAATTTATCTTCCGCACCTTGGGTCATTTATTCACCCACATATGAGTTAGTTTCTATTCATGGGATATGCCTTGGTTGAACAATGAATAATATTGCAGAGTATAGCGTAGTGATTGAGCTATTATTTGATGCCATTTCATTTGGCATTCATCGATTGATCGTTAGGTTAGATTCACAACTCATAGTCTTATATTTGAATGGTGTCTATTCAATTAGAAGTCCTTCAATGTTAGGAATGATTTTGCAGGTTCATCTCTTGGAAAGAGAGTTTGATTATATTGGGTATCAACATATTCCAAGAAGTCTAATCATATTAATTGACGCATTGGCTAATTATGTGTTAAATTGGAATTTGTAAACATATGTAAGAATTCAAAAGCAATATTCATCCATATATTGTACAAGATAGATTGAAATAGAAGTAGTAGCTTTCATTAGTTAAATGTCTGTCAAAATTGTGTCGTTTACAAAAATTTCATCCAAATACATAAGGCCTCATGGCCTTTATTATCTAGACATGTAGATACATCATGAAAAATAAAAAACCTAGCCCTAAGATTAACGGCTAAGCATGATGATCATGGTAGCAAACAACATCACGAGCTACACGTCATAGAAAGTGACTAATATGTCTGAGAATCCCCATAGTGTGCCTCTAATAGCAGAGAGATAAGTCATCTATCCTGAAATTCAGGATGTCCAGGGTCAACCTCTCAAGGTTGTGCTCTAACTCAGTCAATGCCTTTGTTGTGTTTGGGTTCTGCACTGCTGGAGCTACTAGCTTCTCACCGCATCTATCATATCTAGGTAACCTTGCCAGTCTCACAGTGGCCACATCTGCATGATCATTTCAGACAATTAGTTTTGGATGCCAAAAAAAAAAAAAAAAAAAAAAAAAGTGTGAAGTTTTTACCTAGATCGCCCCAATGCATCATAGTTGGAAATGGCATATTTGGATCACCTTTGTAATCCATTCTTGTGTATGGAAAATCTTCAATCATGATGATTTAATTTTCTAGCAACCCAAAGAAATTAGGATTATACCAAATCGTTGGTCCTTCACCACCTCCATGGCATGCCATTCATGTGACTCAATGCGAGGGTCTCGAGGTCCTCCTCTCTCTACAGCTACCTGTGGAGAAAGAAGAGGGATCCACTCTAGAGAAAATGAGATCACAAAGGTACCATACCCAAAGTTCTTGAGTTTTCCTATTTTGACTCTAGTTAGTTGCCCTTTTAGATTTACAACTAAAACCTCGCAGCAGTTGAATATAGTAGGTTGCAAACACTCTACGACGGTTTGCATCTGAGCCTTTGTAAGTAAGTGAAGAGTTGCACTTCCGCATAATCGTGCAACAGTGAACCAAATAGCTTTCAAAGGAAGCCTCACTATGGTTTTAATGTCAATTATCCCATCTTTGAGAGCATCTCTTGGAGTGCAATGTTGTATCAAGTAAGTGGCATTTGTTTCGCCACCTCGCCTATGCCCATATAGAGAAATTTCCACCTTGAGATGTTAGAACCTAGATAAGAATTAAATATCATAAGCATCAATAATGAGCCTATGGTCTCCAATTATGAACCATTATTCTTGTACATTCCACTTGCCCACTATCCACTCCAACAAGTCTAGTTGGATCTTCATGCCCAGAATAGGGAAAAACTTGTATAGGCCATTGTTTGTCAATACCTGTATGGTCTTTGGATGGTTCAAAGTAGCTATGTCTTGTTCTTCATGTTCACACTTTCTTGACTCCATATTTTCGGCTCAAACCCTTGAAAACAAACATGGAGGATCATTAGAAAAGATCATGGTGAATTTTTACAAGTAATTTGGGCATTTTCTATAAAAAAGTTTATGCCCTCGGCGTTGTGTGTAACTAATTGAACAAAATAGTGTGTATGTGCACAGTTCTAGCCTTAGAAATTGTGCACATCCCAATTTTTATTGTGAAAAACTCAGTCGATGTGTGCAACCCGACAAGGGTGAACTGTGCACATCGAGGGGGATTTTATATTTGAAAACCCTCCCCAAAAAACCCAAATACACGGTGAAATGCAAAAGAAAAATCATGGAAACGAAGATCTCAGAGAGATGATTTACCTGGAGAAGACAACTCGCAATTTTGTCCAACTGCTTGCCCAAAATCTATCTCTAAAGTTCTTGGTGGAAAATGAGCTCTATCACTGTTAAAGGGTAAAAAGCACAAATGGTAAAAAGTTTTTACTTTTTTTGGGGTTTTTATAAGTTTTTAGGCCTATTAAGATATTTTTTGTCCTATTAGCCTTTAAAATTAAAAATTTATAATGTTTTTTACTATAGTTTTTAGCAGTGATGATGATGTTTTAGTTTAAGTGTGTAAATCACAGGTTATTTACGAAAACAAATCATTTTGGCATTGCGTATATTTTTACCACTTTTTCAAAATTGTTAAAACTTACGAAAAAGTGAAAGAAGGAGTTATCTTTACACCCTTTTCAGACTCCCTAAACATGAAAAGGTCACCAAATATTTGACTATTCGAACTCGTAAAAGTAAATGAACAATCGTCTATTCAGTATAAGTTTACCCTTTTTACAGACTGAATTAGACTATTTACGAAAAAGGTATATGTTGACTAATCATGGTGTTGGTACCATTTCATTACCATCATTTTCTTCTAGAAATCCATCATTTGTCTATCTTTTTCTCCCATAAACCACTCATAGTCCATCGAAATTGATTAATCAAAGAACTAGTTGTTAATTTACATTAAATTTAATTTGTGATGTTAAAAATTAGAAATTTTCAACAAAAACTACAAGATGTCATGACTTCCTGTAAATGGTTTATGATGTGACACATGGCATGGCAGGAAAATCAAAACGAAGGATAGGAATGTGATCTGGAATGTACATACATGGTGAAAGATCTATTCAACAGCAAATCTAAAGCTCCTGGATACATGGTCAATGCTGGTCAAGCCCAGCCTTTTTGGTCACAAAGGCAGCAAAAGCCCATAGTTTCCCAAACTGATTTCATTTTGCTTTTGGAAATCAGTTAAGATTAGAAAGGACAAAAATCACTCTTTTGTTAAAGCAGAAACATCTGTATAATGTATGTACATTCGATTTATAGGGAAAGTTAGTGAATATAGGATAGGAGACAAGCAGATAAAAGACTGCGTATTGTATTGTCCAGGACGGTTATTATCCTTGTGTATTGTTTCCAGAACATTGCTCTTGCATGTGATTTCGATTTCCCAGAACTTAATTACAATCATCGTTTTACTCCTACAGTGCTTATGCATTAACATTCTCATCGCTTGAATTTTCTTAAGTGTGCCATTGAAGCGTGGACGGGCCCTACGTGAAGATTGGTATACTTTTAATTTCATTTCCATAGTGTTTTCGAATTTGAATAGTGTGAATAGTGTTTAATGTTATTTCCTTGTATGTGAGTTTATCAATTTGATTAGAAATTCTTGCAAATAATATTCATGGTGATAGCTTGAGAATTTGATTGCTAGATCATTGAACATTATCTTGTAAAAGATTTGATCGATCATTAGATTTTAAAGCATCTATGTGGACTCTGTTTTCATGCATTTAAAATTCCAGTGTGCTTTTGATTTTCATAAATGCTTAGTGTGTTAGCTGGAAAGATCTTTTGTGGATAATATCCTTGTAAGAGGGTCGAAAACTCAGTCTAGCAACATGTTGTTTCTTTAGAACAGCTAGATAAATTAGATGATCTGAGTGTTAAGGTGTGAGAGGAAACATATTTCAGTCTCCTGTAAAGGAGTGTTGTAGCCTGTCACAGTAGACACTTAGTTAGGTAGATGAGATCCTTTTATGTCTATAGACTTTAGACACGTGCCTCTAATTTTACCTACCTTGGCTGATATTAAATCTAGTCTAATCTAGCACCCTAGATTGGCCACTACATTTTGGCGCCATTGCCGAGGAGGCGCAGTTAGAGGATTTCGAAAAAGAAAAAAATATAAAAACAAATTAAAATAAACAAAAACAAACAAAAACACAACATAGATTTGATTTTAATTGTCATTTTAGAAGTCATGTTTGCTTATGCCTAGATCTAGAGATAATAAAGGTAGATTCATAAAAACCCCCCATCCAAAAACTAACCTACCACTAGGAGCAGACCCTTTAGGAAAAATTGAACACACAACACTAGTTGAGGAAGTCACCATACAAAAATTAGAGGATAAACACAAATCAGGCCAAAGACTTACACTTATTGAGAGACAAATCCTATTGGCACACGAATCACAGAAGAAACATCTCCCTGAATCCTCTACAAAAAGAGAAAGTAGAAAAATAACTCAACAATCTCTAGAACAACTCTTTGGAACAAGTGACACTGAACAAGAAATTAAATCACCAGAGGAATCTATCAAAATGGCTGAGGAAGGCGGAGGATCAGCAAGAAGACCCACTCCTGAACAACAACAATATCAAAGAGAGGAGGAAGAGTCAACCTTTAAATTTCCTATTCACGAACTAGAAGACAATCATGATGAGGAAATAAAAATGAAAAACATACCTCCTTCTGTGTTACCAAACTTTTATGGCATGGCTTCAGAAGATCCAGATTCATTCTTGTTTGAGTTTGACATTGTATGTCCAACATATGGTTACACAGATGATGCCCATAGGCTTAGACTCTTCCCAACAACATTAAAAGCATCATCACTAAGATGGTTCATGGGACTTGGTGAGCATGCAATAACTAATTGGGATGGCATGAGAAGAATATTCCTAAAGAAATACCAACCTTATTGTAGATAGAAATATTCTAAAGATGATATCTTTAGGATGAATCAACAAGAGGATGAAAATCTAGAGGAGTACTTGGAACAATTTGCTTAGAATTTACAAAAATAAAAACATCGATCCATGACTCTTGATCTCATTCGAACAATATTTTTGAAGGGCATTCGAGAGGAATACTTAGATGATCTTAATTTGATGGGCAAAGGTGATATTTACACCTTACCTTTCGAAGAAATTGCTGATTTATGTGAAAAGTATTCTAGGAGCAAAGCCAAAATTGGAAAAAGAACAATATCATCCAAAGCCACAAAATTTGCTTCAGCAAGTGTCACAAGAGCTGAAATAGGAAATTTGTTAGAGGAATTCAAAACAGATCTATTGAGTACCTTAGGAACTCAAATTGACACTCTCATAGCTAAGAAAAGACAAGAAAACGAAGATCAAATGATGGGTGTCTTTTGTCCAAAATGCCAGAAGAAACATGCCTTAAAAGACTACCCATTAGAAAACATTCAAGTTTGTGCCTTCGTACTAAAAATCATGATATCTTTCATTGCTCTAAAGTCAAGATTTTGCAGAATTGTAATGTGGCAGCTAACACAGATATGGAGAATGTGTATTTCATGGGCGCAAAGAGACCATGGTAGCAAAGACATCCACCTCAAGGTATGTTCCCACACCAGAATTTGCAATTTCCTGCACAAGATCAGATGTGTGCTCAGAATTCGTGGAATGTACCCATGCCATGGCAACACCAAAATTTCCCACAACAACAATGGAGACCATCTCAACAATATCAACCATATCCTCAACCATACCAACCATATTTGCAGCCATATCAACAGTATCATCAGCCATATTCGCCATATCCTCAACCATATCAGCAATATCCTCAGTAGCAAGTTGTTTACCCACATCAACCCCAACCCACTCAACAAGCATTGCCTGCTCCTCCACCAATAAATCCACCACAATTACAACTTCCATCTAACCAACAACCTCCTAGACCTACTCAAATCCCTGCTTAACCTGTACCAAATCCAAATAACATATCAAAGAGACCAGCTTATAATGTAGATGAGAGACCATCATATCCCACATTACCCTTGCAAAATATCAATTTGAGGTCTGGTAAGGTACTTCAAAAAGAATCTCCAATAGCTAATAAACAAGAAGAAAACGAAGAAAATGAAAATGAAACTCCAATTCAAAAGAAACAAAATGATGACATCAAAAATAAACAAATGCAACCATTGCATCCACCACCTTTTCCAGACAGATTGGTCCAAACAAAACTTCCCATGTCTATACCACAGTTT
>APFE030379629.1:0-10340 GCA_000404065.3 Pinus taeda
AGTCAGTTGGATGAGTAAGAAACAATCTGTAGTGGCACTATCAACTATAGAGGTAGAATACATGGCAGCCACTCATGGAAGCAAGGAAACAGTTTGGTTGCAGAGATTGTGTTCAAGTATGGGGTTAGTACAGGGATCTATAAGGATAGACTGTGATAGCCAAAGTGAAATTTTCTTGGCAAAGAACCCCTCTTACCATTCAAGGACAAAGCACATTGATGTTCAATATCACTTTGTGAGGGATATGATAGAAGACAAAATGGTGTTGCTGGTAAAGGTGGACACTTTGAAGAATATTATAGATGCATTGACAAAATCTATGAGCTTTGAGAACTTCTCTTGGTGTAGAGAAACAATGGGCATTGTAGGGATGGATAAATGACTAACCTCTCTTGTAGCCCCCTGTGGAAAGAAAAAAACAAGTGGGAGAATGTTGGGTTGTGTTATATTCCTTCCACAACTAGCCCACGTAGTTAACCGAGGGGGTAAGAGGGGTGAGGATCCCCCCTTCATTGCACCGATTGCATAGTGGGGGTAGTCACAGGGGGTTTGAGCGGTGCAGGTAACCCAACTCTATGGGGTCCGGGGTAGAGGCCCCGAAAAATTTTGGTTTTGGACCCTATGTCACGTTGGGTAGACCTACCTATGGTTTTGCGCATGATTTTCGCACATGGTTTTGGACGCGATGGTTCTTGGTCCATGGTATTATATGCTTCAGCATGTATAAATATGTATTGTAACATTGAAAGGGACATAATGAAAAGTCAAGCTTGTAGTTCCAATTTTTGGATCCAGGGGCAAATCTCTGTGTATGTGTCTTATGTGTTATGCTCTCGCATTGTTTATTTTCTGTGTTTTAGAATTCGTATGCAGGTAATTTCTATACCAGATTAAAACCTACAGCTATAAGATAATAATAATAAAATAATCAAAATCATTAATTAAAAAAATCATTCAAATAACCAATTCTAACAGAGGGAAGCCTATAGATACCAATCTTTAAGGTATAGGAGTGGTTTTATTGAAACTCGGTGTGCAACAAGTAAACGTGTTCTGAGTGGGAGTGGAGTATTAACAATAAGCACAACGATTTAGCAGTGAGCACATGGGTAATAGATTTTTATCACAGAAGTTATCAAACTATTTAAAAAAAAAATAGGAAAGGTACATCTAATCGTAGAGCCTTCGATATAAAAAGAATTAAAATGTCAAATGTGAGATATTTTTAAATTCTCGCATTCTACTTGGATCTCTAATCTAACCATTTGGAGAATACTGCAGATGCAAAAGTGTGGAACAAATATTTAAAGCCTAAAAATTATCATCTTTCATTCGATTGTATTCCTTTTTTTTGTGAGTTGTGGAAATACGAATATCTATATCGAAATCTGGGGCTACTTGATATGGGACTACTACTTATTAGGGCTGGTCTGCCTATGATAAGTGTTTGGATGGATATGATGTATTTCCCCCCCTACCTATGGATCTATCACTGGGCCGTGAGTTGGGGAGACCACAAACAAATTGTGTATAGACTGTATGAAAATTCCATAAGCCCTTGGTTATTGTAGTGGGCTTGATCATCCAGAATCAATTGGGAATCCATTTGGTTTGGGAGATGGAACTCCTGGATTATATAATGAAGATTAGCATCATTTAAGTGTTCCTTTCATTTGTAATTTACATTTAAGTTCAACACAAATTCACCAAAAATGAACAAAGCCATTCCACATTAGAGTGTTATTGATATTTTAAATGACAAATCTAGGTAACAGTGGCCATTGAAAACAATATTAATATATAGAGTAGTAATCTTCCAAATCTATGTAACAAATTTTGCACCTTTCTTAGCAGATAGCAGCTGAGAGAAGCCCCTTCAAATCCTTCCAGTAATCCTTAAAGCAATCCTTCCAGTATTCCTTCAACAATTCGAACAACCCAAGCGCTAAGAAATGCATGCATCCATTGAGCATTTCTTTACTTAAAGTAGATGGAATGGTGATGAATAAAACGTACAATAAATATTTAATCACAATTTGAAATGCTTAAGTTGCTTTATTCCTCCACGTTACAATCCTAGATGGAGTGGAAGAGTTATTATTAAGAGCATGAAAGGGTGAAATTGATGGACAAGTTAATGACACTACCACAGACCTGTTATTTGGAATTGGGCACACGTTACCAATTGTTTGAAACGGATGATCATCTTATTTGGAAATACACCTTTCCACTACTATGACAAGTGTATGTGTAAGGTGTGTAATACATTTTGTAGTCTTCCCATTATAGTTAATCCTGGTAGGTGTCAATTAACAAATAGCATGGTGAATTTTTAATGAAGCTTTGTAAAAAATTAATTTAAACAAGGTTTAATCATGCGATTTAGATATGCAGGGAAGTTAGTGGTTTGAATTCAATCATTGATATTGTGTCGATGATGAGAATATATTGACATCTTCAAATTTAAACTGCCCGATCAATTTTTTTAATTAGTAAAATTATTAAAATGCCTAATTCCAATAGGAGGGATACCTATCGGTGTAATAACTATGATTGAATTTAATTATCCACACTAAAGTAGAGAACATAACAACAAATCTATGGTGAATTATCATCGACAATGGTGAGAAAATGGAAAGATTCAAATGAACCATCAAAAACAGAATGGGGACATGTCAAAGATATATATATATATATATATATATCAATGCTACTATTTACCATTTTTATTACATGGACCGTGTGGATTTATCTCTATGTGCTTGGTTTGATTCGTCTCTAGAATATTATGGCTATGATAGCATGTGACACAATCATTTTCTAGAGATGGATGGAAAATCCAAGGACAAGCAGTTATAAATAAGCTCAGAGACACTCTGAAATCGAACCTCATCTTAAGAAAGAGTGAACAAGTTGAATTTGTTGTGAGAAATCTGACGATGATAAGGATTCTGAATATTCATGCATGGCTTTTGCTTTTGCTCATCATGCTAATGATGTTGAGTAGCTTATCCTCTTCTCAGGTAGCGACGACACCCTTGCGCGTGAACATTGGATTATATTCGATTAATTGTTAACAACAGGTCCAGGAGATCTACACTCAACTTAAATCTTAAAATGTTAACAACTATTTCTGCATGCCTATATATATGTATGTATGTATGTATGTATGTATTTCCCTCTATTTCTGATTATGCCCTATGTTTTCTCACCTTTATTTCTATCTTACCTTACACCTATGTATATATTGATTCCTATTAGGTATTTCATAGTTGTTAAAACATTTTAACATCCCAGAATAATCATAAACAATAATATATTCCATTGTCCAGATGATTTTCCCAACATTGAAACTATTTAGTGCAGTAAACTAATAAAATACATTGTACTTATATAACATAAAATACATTGTATGTATACTGCAGGAAATTGTTAAATCTATGAGAACATTTAACCACATCGCACCACCTGATAATCGCTTTGGTCCTATTATCTACAGAACCATTGCATGCCCTTGAAACACACACACACACACATATAGATTAACAACTCACCAACATGTTTCTAACCAATGGAACAGATGTTTACTAACTGAATAGATATATTAAAGTCTCAGTAATGATATTACAACACATTCATAATCTATTTAGTTTAGTAATTCCTAAGAAGTATGATCATTCATTGATCTATTCTAATAAAATTCTTTCAGCTTCTCATAGAATTATGTTAATAAAATTATCAAACATTCCTTAATGACTTCTAATTTAATATGTATAAATTTCCTATTACTTACAACAATTAAGATACATAATACACTGCTCAACAATAAGTCAATTATGACCATTAAATACTTTAGAACATTGAAATTTATACTTGTAGAATAGTTTTTATTAACAACTCAGAACACAATACTTTAAATAAAATCACTAGCAGAGTACTTGGAATGGAAATTCACACTTGCTCTCCACCCATCCTAGAATTGTTTCCTCCACTTCACCCCTAAGGTGAGAACTCCTTGCCTAAGAATCAACTCCCCTATTGATCTTCTTCTCAAGTATTAAATACTTTTCTTCCATCATAAGGTTTTTGTTTAGTGGCATCTCGCTTTTGTGGATATTCTTATCCACTTGTCAAGTCTCTTCCCATAAAATCTCGCCTTTCTCTCCCGTGATGCTTTTATGTTTTTCCCAAATTTAGAATCTTTCTCCAGCTAAACAACTTAATGGATATTTATGTCCCATCAATTAAGCTTACCGGGAATTTGATTTAGAATTCTTATCATGAAAGAATTATCCAATCTCATTCAACAATGAGATTTTATTTGGCAAGTGTCTCCTTTCTAGGTGTCTTGTTTCCAAGTACATAGATCCAAATTTTATTTATTATTGAATATTCATTTACATAATTTTTTCATGCATTTTACGCCATGATACCCAATGCAATTCAATCTTACCCAAGCGACATTCTAGCCATGGAGAGATATTATACTGAGGTACACATGGTGGTAATAATTGCCATCTTTTTGAACTATTTTTGTGGTAAATACTTAACACAATACCGTTCCTTATTTTGTATAGTTCTTGAGGTGTGTTATATTTCACTACACAGGAGGTCCTCCAATTGAAAAAATTGTTCCCACCTAGGATGGCTCAGCTAACTCTTTTTAGCCCTGGGCAATCCTCTATTGATACTATTATCACATTTTTTGTTTCTTTACAATTATAAACATATTAAGAGCCTTATCGTTGGACTTGGGTGAGATTAATGGAAGCTCTTGTACTATATTGACAAGTGTTTATTAGTTTTTTAGGGGCTGTGTATTATATTTTCCTTTTGTCCTATCTTAGGAGATGCACTAGGTACTCATATTTTAGTCCCATTAATTAACTTAGCTACATATTACTAGCCTTTTCAATGTTAGTTATTTTACTATAAATTTTCTATTATTGTCGAAGCTTCCTCTTTCCCTAAAATTCAAGCATGGTAAGTGGTTTTAACCATACTAATACAAACCCAATTCTCTATAGTGTCCAGGCCTTCTCTATGGGCCTTCTCCAAAATGATTCCATTCCTTACAAAACTGCTATAAAAAAAGGTTTTTACACGGAACAACTCTTAGTTCTTTATTGGATTTTATTTTTATATTAGTTTTTGTTTCAAGGAGTTCCTCTTGAAAATATTTCTCAAATGGAAACTCTTTTATTCACTTTCGAAGTTGGGTCAATTGTCGATTTGGAAATTGTAGATACACTACTTTAGGTTTCAGTTTAGTGGTACTCGGTTAATTTCTTATCATGATATAAGTAATTGATGTAGGTTTCCATTGGGGATAAAAAAGGTTATAAGGAAAATGAAAGGGTCTATTTGTATGTTCTCATGGATGGGAAAGACTTTGTGCTTTGGACCTTGTCCCATGGAAAATGTGACCATATTGAACTATATTTAGTGTTTGAGAGAGATATCAAGCTCTCTCACACATCTCAAGTTGGGAATTTGTTTGTATCTAGCCACACTGCAGTAGAATATCATTTTAAGAAATTGGGAAAAGAATCATGAAGCCCTGTATAGATTTCCAGATGACAAAGGTAATAAAATGAGTTTTAGTTATGTGTTGAACCTACATTTATCTTCAATATTTGAGTTCTTAGTATTTTTCTTTCTTCAACTTCAAATCTGAATTCGGTGACCATGGACCTACAGTAATCGGTAGATGAGGAAGAAAAATTAGCTCAGCCAACGAAATTCACAACAAAGGAGAATGGTGGTGAGTTAGTTGTTTAATTTCATTCTGCTCACATCTTGAAAATGGAATGTTGTATACAAAAGCTCTTTCTTTTTTATTTATTTGTATGTGAAAATAAGATTTTTTGGTTTTTTCA
Organism: Pinus taeda; assembly: GCA_000404065.3. Lineage (NCBI taxonomy): Eukaryota > Viridiplantae > Streptophyta > Pinopsida > Pinales > Pinaceae > Pinus > Pinus taeda. The sequence continues at coordinate 5,880 of APFE030379629.1, forward strand.
ATTTAGGAAAACCTGGAGCTAAGCTTGTGAAGCTTGAATCTAAGTCATCTGTAACTGATAAAGCAACAATTAAAGGGAAGCCAAAGGTGAATCCATGAGTCAAAAAAACAAGAAGAAGATGATTTTGATTCTAATGATGAAGATGAATATGGTGATGATAGTGATTACATCTCACTTCTCTCCATTTACTTTATTTTTGTTGAAATTTGTGGATTTTCTCTCAATAACTATAGAATTGAAATCTTTAAGATTTAGTTTGGAATCATTGCTTTTTAGGGTGTGTGGGCATGGACGTGGATCTAGTATAACTATTTTGGAAATGAGATGGGGTACATGAGTAGTGCACATAAAAAAATTTCATATTTTTTCTAGAGAATATCTTGCAAGATTCCCCCTGCTTCCCTAGAATTTCCATATGGAGGGTGGCTCAATGCCTGGCTATGCAATTTGTAGTTAGGATAGTTCCATGGTAACCCAGTAGGACTTGGACTACTGGAGATATCACTACAGTCTCTCTCTAGGAACAATTGATTTAGGTGCAATCTAACTATTTAATGTTTTTGTGTTATTTGGTTGGAATTTGATGACATAATATTTTGCGAGATTGTGAACTTTTGTTTTTTAAAATGAGTTTTTGAATGCATAAATGTATTTAGTACCGTAAAAAGACACTTGGATTGTCCATAGTACATCAGTCAATCTTTCCATTCCAAGAAATCCTTGGTGTCTTTTGAGAAAATTTTATCTTTAAATATGCCTAGGAAGTGTTATAAACATTGAATAGTGACACTACCTTATTGATTTAGGGTGTGTGTGTCATGGGTGTTGCCAATGGATACTGTTGCAACATTTTTGGAAATGGAATGGGTAGTACACATAATATTTTATATATTTTTCCCAAATGAAAGCCTTGAAGGATCACTGCATGCTTCCCTAGAATGTCCAGATGGAGGGTGGCTTAATTCTTGGCCATGCAATTGCCAGCTACAACAGTGGCTAGTAAATGGATTCTTGGGGACATCACTGCGATATTTGCCTACAGTTAGGTTTAAACCAATTGAGCTAACCCACCAAGATGCATAGATTTTATATAAATAACATACCAATTTTTTTTATAAATCAACAATATTTTTCATTTTCAACTTAAACATTTTCCATCAATCAATATACATTGATGCCTATGTTTCAACATTAGGAAATTCTTAAAATCAATGAACTTGGTCGGTCAATATGATTGATATCTTGGTTTTGAACTAAGTTGAAATTACCTAATGGCATTTCTACAAATGAAACGATGATATCTTTTGGGCTCAAAACTAAGTTTAAAATTACCTTGGTGAAAGTGTTTCTCTTTTTTGTTGCATTCTCATAATCATTCCTAAAGTCTTCAGTTACCAGGCGTTCTTGGTAATCATTTTTCTCAAGAATAGGATCCTCTTCTGTGATGATAACTGGAGGTATCTTGATGCACTTACCTCTAGAGTCATATATGTTTAAAAATTATCACCTAGTTAAATGGTAGTGAAAACCTTAACCTTCTTCTTAAAGTTGATATTGTGAATATGAAAATGTAATGTTTTAGTGTTCTTGATCAACTGATGGTTCACGGTATGCATACATTTGATTTTATATGGGATCTTATCAACAATTGGGGCTTAGGTACTAGTTGGAGCAATGATGGGAGTGGGATACCTTCTCTACTTGTTTTGTTGGAAATATATTGAACATTTGTGAGGTTGTGGTGATTTAACATTTACATGTTTTTATTCTTTACGTTAGGATTTTTTATTGTTCAAGTTAAGAGTTGGAATTTTAGACTTTGAAATTTTTGTGCTTGATTTGGTCGAAATATATTGAACTTTGTGCATATTGCGGTGATTCAACAATGGAATGTTCAAGAAGATTGTTACCTTATACATTTACATGCTTCTATTGTTTATATCAGGAGTGTGGAAGTCAGAGTTAGAATTGACATTTTTGACTTTGAAATTTTGGTAGGTTAAGGTGATCTAATATTGGAACGTTTAAGTGAGTCATTACCTTGTAAGTTACATATCTCTATGGTTAAATTAGGAGTTGGAACTTTAAACATTTTCCTGTTAAGAGGTGTTGCTCAATTTTGTATCTTTTACTGATAGAGGTGAAGTGAAGGTTCCTTGTGAAAAAATGTAGAATTTCGTGCAAATTTTCTACAAATATACCTTTGAGATCTATGTAGAAAATCTGACAGTAGATTAACTCGATAATGCAATATACCAAAGAAAAATACTATAATCTACTTCTACTATCAAACTTGTGGAAGCTTCAATATCGAGTTGAATCGGAGCTGAACACATATAACCAGAGGAATAAGAAATCACAGTGCACATGAAAATACTTTGGGGAAAGCCTCAGCTAAAAAACTCCACTATCGGTATTATCATACAAGGTGAAAATACATCAAAATTATACAAAGCCTTAGCTCTCACAGCTAGCCAACTCTCAGTACAATCCTCCTGGAAGCTCATAGGCAATCAAAGCTTCTCACAAGCCTTCTCCTCTGCCCTCCAAGCTCCTATTTCCTTGTGCAGTTTCTCTAGGATGATCTTCTCCAACCAAGTGGAAAACTAATCTCTCACACTGATCTCACAACCTGTATGAACTACGCAATCCTCAAGGAACCTTTCCTTGACTGCATGCATGAGTTTCCTTTATAGGAGAAAACATGCAATTGATAGTATACTGTCCTTGACATTTATATCAACTGGGTCTTTCTCAGAATAGAAATGCATGAGTTTCTGATGAGGGAATATTCAGTTATCTGGAGTACACTGGTTGAGTGCATGCATGCATCAACCGACTGATAACTCACAATTAGTTCCTCAAATAGTTTGGAACCAATTTAATTGGACTTAACTCGGTAAACTGAGCTAACTAATTACAACTCAAATATAACTCAATCTTATCTCCTTAATTAATGGATAATCTCCTTAACTTAAGGGATAACTGTTGCATGAATGCATAAATACTTCTAACTTGAATTTTTCCAGCTAATTAATCCATAATGAATTAATTAATTATTTCCACATAGGTAGTGAGACTAAATTCAAATTTAATTCACAATTTTAATTCAAGGACAAATTAAAATTGGAATATTATGGACTCTATTTTGATCATTTCTTGTTGCTATTTTCAACACTTCCTCTCAACAAGAAAGGAATTCAACTCGATCTCGATCTTGAACCTTTGGAATGTTCTGCATGCAACGATTCCCTCTAGTGTTATTGCTCTAGGAACTCTAGAAATAAAAAAATATCCAAATTGAATCAGTATGATGCCTCTCTCATCAAAGTCTCTGACTACTATTGGCTCTGTCAACTGAAAGCTCTATGCTTCTGCTAACACAACCTTTCTGCACTGTTGTCAATCCTTCTTTGTGCTCTTTAGTATTTGACTTCTCTAGCTTCTATCATTTTGATCTCTGACTGCATCAATCCTAGTGACTCATCCCGCTACTATGTACTTTGGCCTCCTGTCACAAGGTACGATCCATGAGATAAAACCTCTCAATGGATCCCGCCCAATTTCAGCCTTCTTGGGACTATCACTTCACATCGCCCCACCTCACACCTGGAGGTATGGCTGCATGTGATCCCTTCACTGAATCTAATCATGACTCCTCCAGAATTGTCTGAGACTTCTTCTGGGACTACATGTTGAGAAGTAATTTACTCTCCCTCTCAACCACCAAGTCTCTAACATTTGCCTTGCTCCTAAAGCCTTTACATGCATCATGAACCTCAAGAGCATACAGGTTTTTGACTCGTGAACTGATTTGTTTCACCTGTCTCATGGTGACATGTCTAAGGAAAAAATTTCCCTTACTGAAGACAACATTGTAGCTTTTTTCCTCCAACATCGCAACCAATACCAAGTTCTTCTTTAGTCTAGACACATACTTCACATTTGTTAAGGTGATAGAAGCTCCATGCTCCATCTCAAAAGTAGTCGTCCCCACTCGTGAAACACTAAACTTTTCATCGTCACCCATCCCTATGCGAATCTTGAGGTCTTTCTCCTCCAAGGTACTGAATAAACTTTTATTGCCGATCATGTGGAATGAGGCTTCACTGTCAAGATACCAACCACAACCCATCATCGACGATGAGGGTGAAGAACATTTCGAACTGAGAGGCTAATGCCTCACCTTTCGATCCATTCGAGGATCCTTTCTTGGACTTCTTCGATGGGCAATTATTTGCATAATGTCCCATCTCGTGACAATTAAAGCATCTCACTTTAGACTTGTCACCCTTCTTCCTTCCATGAGAAGAATTTGATTCGGAATGGGACGCCTTCCCCTTCCCTTTCCTTGCCTTACTTGCTAAGGCCAAATTTTCTTCATCATTTTCCTTGGATGAAGAAACGTCTCGTGTGCTCCTCCTAATCTCCTCCTGCATGAGATTCGACTGTAGTCGTACC
>APFE030379636.1:0-10376 GCA_000404065.3 Pinus taeda
CACCCTCTTGCCATCAGGGAAACGGACACCTAACCTACAGACGTTGACACCTTGTGGCTCCTCTGGGAGAGCTGGGTACTCTCGTTTCACTGCAGCTTTTTGTTGATTATCTCCATTGATTGCCTCTACTGCTTTTTGTTGATTATCTTCATTAATTGCCAAAGAAGCAAACTCAGCTAAAACGTATTTCCCTTGTACTATTTGTTCATGTGCAATATTATTATTAACATTTGATGTCACCCTTCTCCTGCGATGGCTGAATTCCTTGGGGCCCTTATCCATATAAGGTATCAAATCCTGTAACAATTGTTGTGGATCGATGGTTCCTGTCCAAGCTTTCATTTTTTGTCCAGTGATAGAATCAATAACAAGTGTTGACGGCATCTCACTCAAATGATAATAGGTGCACACCTTTCGCCCTTCTTCATGGTCGTCATAAATTTGCCAGAAAATGAAAAATGCACTAACAGTCTCCCTCACACCGTTGGCCCACGTGTCTCTATTAAGAATATAAGAGCTGAACTCGTTTGGGGATTGTATATTTGCAATGACCCATTTTCCTTGGCCTGCAGCTTCCACCTTTGCCTGCTCAAAACTGCCTTTGAACATCAATTCGAATGGTGGGCGATACAGTGCTTCCAATTTATCATTGCCTTTATCCCAGAAAGCCCAGGAAGAATTAGGTTGAGTGGATTCTTGATCTCTTCTTCGTATATACTCATCATCGTATAATGCTTCCCTCTTAACTGGTAGTGGTGGGCGTACAAAATCTGTATGGTCACTGTACTCAGGGCTTTGCCCTTCCACTACTGGAACATTAGTTAAATTAGAACTAGTAGAAGCCGATGGCAATTCATGATTATCAGACTGAGCATAGAATAACTGTATCGCTTCGTCCAGATTCCAGTTGGTTGCCTCCAAAAACTGCCGCGCCTTATGTGTCGATTCCCCAACTATTTCAACGAATGTAACAATCTGTTCCTGCTTCTCTGCCGAGGTTTCCATTGATCAATGAATTTTCTTAGGAAGAAATATATAAGTTCAGATAGATCGTACAAAGAAATCTATTTCTTTATTTATGTAAAAAATATAGAGACCAAATACCCAAGACGCGCGAAAGCTTTGGCTATAATATATATCCAAAGTAGCGAAAGCTTTGGCTATAATATATATCCAAAGTAGCTTTTGGGGATTATGTGACAGAAACAGACTCCACTCTTAATATGTACTCGTTTAAATATGTGTATTAAATATATCGTTTAAAAACGAGATTAGAGCTCACGACCAAACGTCGGCTTAATTAAGTTTTTAAGAAGTGAGGGATAATTGAATTATGAGAGTAACTGCCCGTTGCAAATCTAATAATATAATAATTGGGTAAGTCTCGAATCATTCATGTGTAATTGCAAATCTAACATCAAAATCAATATCAATATCATAACATGCAAAATTGGGAAATAATTATATGACATTGAGATCAATGGTTTTTTTTAAATATTTTCATTAAAATAAAAGTTATGATCTAGAACTTATAGGTTATAATAGGTCATCCTTTTCTAGAACTTTGGAAATAATTATATGACATTGAGATCAATGGTTTTTTTTTAAATATTTTCATTAAAATAAAAGTTATGATCTAGAACTTATGGGTTATAATATGTCATCCTTTTCTAGAATAAAAGAAAATAAGATTTATGTAAAATAAAAATAAACATTGCATCTACTATCTTTTTTGCAAAAGATTGTAAAGATATATTATTTGTTAATTAATTTTATTTATTAAATAAATTTTTTAACTATTATTAGTAATATAATTAATTTACATACATATATAATATATATAAATATATATATATATAATATATATTACATATATATATATATTTAAAAATTAATTATTAATATAAATTGATTTTATGAACAAATGTATTCTCATGTGATTTAAATCTAATTTTTTTTCCTCTTAAATAAATTGATTTTATTTTGTCCAGAAACACTTTCCAACTCAGTATGGTATGGTAGAGATGTTGTAACATAATGTATGTTAAAAAAAAATACTTTATAAAAATAAAATAAAAATGACTCATAATATTGAGAACTCATGGTATTTATGTGGAATATTAACCTTTTTAAAGAGATGAATTTTAATTGTGGATCTACCAAACACTTAGAGGGATCAAACGTTCAAACCTCTTCTAAAGTGAAAATATATTTGATCCCTCTCATCTCTTGGTAAATCCGTAGTTAGGATGGATCTAGACTACTTTTATAAAATTTTAAACTAAGTATATACCTTATTATTTAATTTAAAAAGTTTCATACATATCTATTTGGGTAATAAACTCATTAATAAATATTCAACTTTTGAATACATATCTTTAACAAATTCAAAACGCAAAATTGATTATACAATGAAAAATCATCTTTATAATGAGTAGGTTGTGTGGGGACTATAACAATTAGTATGGACTATAACAATTAATTGATCATTCATTCTATATTAGTTTACTCTTTCACCACAATCTTTTTAATGTTCACCAAGCTTTAACATATGACAACAATATTTTTCACCAAATTCATTTGTCATCTTGGCACCAATACCCTTTTCATGCACATCCAAACTCGATGTATTCACACACCACGTTCATGCTTATATATTTCATGATCAAATAAATCTATCAATCTCATGAGCATCCTTACCCATATGCAAAACATATTTACCACTCAATCAATTTTAAAACTATAATAAAATATACGGAGCACGTATTCTCTCTCTAAGCACTCATTATCTTTAATAAAATATTCACATTATTTCCTTATAAGATGTATACGTTATAACATATGAGATCTCGTGAATTTGATTTTCTTCTCTAATAAGGCACTTATTTCAACATAATAATTCAGGTACAAGTTCTCATATTAAAACCCAAGGCGTATATCCTCGTATCCATGACCACTCACGCAAGTGTAAATTATCACAATGATCAATCACAAACCCAAGGCCCTTCAACACACCTTCAAAGGCGACTTTAAAATCTTCCTTTAACACTCAATCTCTTCTTCATTACGGTAGCGTGGGAATTACAATTTCAAATATCATTCAAAAACCAACTCATCATTTAACAATTTCAAAGAAAATACTTATACAACGAGTTTCCATTCTTAAACAATGCAATTTCTGAAACAATACCCAAATTAACATACCTCAACGTAATTTCCAAGAATGACCATGATCCCAGCCAAAAATCGACTGTCATATTATTTAGACATAAACAGAGAATTTTGAGTTCTTCCAGTGAATCGCCAAGCATTGTTGCTAGGACACACCCTACAAAACTTTTCCTATAACCAAATTCTGGACCTTCCTTATGGCCATGCCATCTTTCATTTGAAATCATTAAGGTTGTGCTCGATCATGTTGTTCAAGTGTTTAAGTATTCCTTTAATAATTTTGAGTGTCGAAGCAACTTTCTTACATATGATTAGCTCGTGATGCCTCATAGCACAGTTCTTTTAAGCAAGCCCAACTATTAATGTGTACCATTGGAAGTCAAGCATTGTGCAGTCCTTGATCACATTCATTGTGCAATCCTTGATGATATTGACTATTCAATCCCTAATGACACTGTCTACGCAACTTCCAGAGATGGTGATTTTGCAGTCCTTGTGGGCCATGCTTATGTAGTCCCTAGAGATAGAGATTGTGCAATCCTTAGGGACAACAGCAATGTAAGGGCATCCTTTGTAGGTAGAGATTGTGCAAACTTTGTTGACAACGAGATTGTACTTCTTCAACTCAGTCAATTCACTCTTGGCTCCTAGTTTTCCGACATGCACTAAGCGCACTCACCAATCTTAACCCTAATTCCATGTTTTCTTTCCCTGTATAAAGAGTCTAGTCTAGAGCTCATCTTCATATTCATATTTTTCTTTTGAGCTCTATGCACTCTTAGAATATAAGGAGAATTCTCTCACTCATGGTTGTAAATGCCCCATCTTCTAGGTGAGTTTCCCAACTGTAATTTTTCTTTTGCAATTGTCACTTTTGCTTCCTTTTTCTCTTACATGTGTCATTTTTACTTGCTCTATCTTTTGCAATTGTCATGTTTTCTAGTTTTAATTATTTCATGTGTCACCTGTGTTTTTCTTGTGTTTGCATGTGTCGCTTTTGCTAGTTTTGATATATCTTAGGAGAACCATGGAAAACCATCTAGAGGCAGCGCCAAGGCACTCTCTTGTACCAGTTGATGCTATTTATCAGTAGAACATGTGTTGGACACATTCTTATGGCATAGTGCACCTTTTAGTTGTAGTCGACACTTGTCTTGTAAAGGTACATATTAAGTGTCACACTTGGAGATAAGTGTCACTCTATTATCGTCTTGCTATATGCATGTTGGTTTTCGGTACTGTGCATCTTCTTGCTATATACATTGGTGTATATATGTGTGTGATCATGTTCAAGACCTATCACATGCTTTTATTCTCTTTTCTCATTGATCTCGCACGTAGTCAATTTTGGAGTTCTTCTGTATCCTCACATATTGCGCAAATCATGAGCACATTCAACTTCTAGCTAGGTGATGAGAACGCTGTGCATTTATAAGCCACAATGATGAAGTCCTTATCTCTTGTAATTGTGCATTGTGTAATCTTAGAGGACAACCTCCTTCAACTGCACATTGAACAAATTTATAACTAAGACCCTCAACCTTGCTACTTACACTTACCCATTGCACAATCCTTGATCATTCTTGTCTTCATTGCGCATTGCATTGTCATAGTGGAAAGTAAGGTCATTCTTAAGCCCTTGCAGCCCTCACGTAATAGCTAGAACCCCGTCATCAATCATTGTGCATTGCACAATCATAGTGTTCAATATTTTCATTCTTGTCTCCTAAACTTTCGCACTGAATAGTCCTTGATCAATCCTGCCTTGTATTGTGAATTGTGCAGTCTCAGCAGATAGTGGGTCATCTCTAGACCCATGCAAAAGTAAACTACACAATTCATATAGCTTCGTGCTCATCCACTTTGCACTACAAAGTTACAACACCTAGGATTGATATCCTTGCCTCTTGTACTTTCCCAACACACAAATCATTTCTTGCCTCTCAATTCTTATTGCGCACTATGCAATCAGAGTTTCCAGGCCCTCGCTCCATGCCTCCTAACCATGCACATTATCCCACCACAGATAGCATTTTTATAAGATAGGATAGGTGATTTCAGGACTGATGTTGTCTTGTCATGCATGAATGCCATTTGTAGCTGTGATCAACCTATCATGGTAGGATGATTCTTAAGGAGGTCATCAAGAAGAGGTTATGAGAAGGACAGTTTTGGAGATGAGACACAAAGGTGCTATCATGTAGGAGTAAAGGAATCTGGAACCAAGATATAGAGATGGCAGCTCATCTTGACTTAGAAGGTTCTAATACTTATCGTGACCCTTTAGAGGGTGAAGATGAAGTAAAATCGAGATCTATCATTAAGGATTGAAGACAGAGCAACAAAGAGGAGAACTTGGAACGTAATACATTATAATGTAGCCTAATGTCATAGTCGCCAACTCATGGCTTCTCAAAGTGTCATCACAAAAGTATTATGTTGTCCATGTATTTTGCAACAATTTTTGGAATGTAATTTTGTATTTCCAAAAAAGAGAAAAAAGTATAATGTTTGGAATCCCAAGGGTCACAAATGGAATGTGGAAAGTCACTAGGAAGTCCTAGAGTCATGTAGGAGCTCGAAGATCGCATAGAAGCTCAAAATTCATATGGGATCTCAAGAATCATGAGGGAGGTGAAGAGTCATATGGGAGGTGAATAGTCATATGGGAGTTGAATATTCACCTCATTTGTTATAAATAAACCCTCATCTCTCTTGAAAAGGACTTTTCACCTTGGCTTCTCCAGGTTGGCATAAGAGAGAAGATCATTCTTTGGAGGAGAAAGTTGTGACTTAATGTTCCACTGTTGGGCTAGTGTTGAATTGTTGTAATTGTGTATCTTGAAACTTGCACTTAATATTTGAAGCTCTCATAACCAACAAACTTTCATGCGCACATTATGGAATTTGTAAGACTATTATTTTCATTTGTGGTATATGTTTGTGTTCATATGAACTAGATAAAATGTACTATTTCATTGGTTTTGGTATGCATCCTGTTGAATGTGTGTTTTTACTTACTTTTATGATCATTGTTACCTTGTGAACAATTTTTCAGGTTAATTAAAAATTCCGTCTATGCTCGTGTGTGTCTTTATTAGGATAGTACTATTAGTTTTATTCAAAAATCTTACTTCCTCCCTTACCATCCATGAAAGTACCTTATATACATTGCAATTGTATGCTTCACAGTGTCAACTTACTTTCTTGTTTAAAAGTTTATGTGCATACTCCCTTATGTTGTTTATTGCAACCAAGGGAAACCTTTAACTTATAGTGACTGGGCCTATTATCTGGAAGGGGATCCTAGTCGAAATGTTGTGAGGTCTAGTTGGGACTTCATACCAACGAGAGCCCTTATGTTGGAGTATGTCTAGCACCATCAACAATTGGTGCTAGAAGGAGGGCCATATGACAAGCTGAGCCCAATGAGTCTATTTTAAATCTTCAACTTGAAATGGCTCATTCCCAAATCTTAATCCTATTATGTTTTCCCAAATAAATTGATCTTACAATCCTCGTGGAAATTATTCATGGCTTGTCTCAATTTAAATTCGATGGGAAGGGTGAACTAACAATGCTTGGACATATGATTCATTTTTTTCATTTTTGTCTTTCTACTGGAATAAATTGTAAGGATGTCATGGCTAGATTGTTCAACCTCACACTTGAATTTTTTTTCAAGCATTGGTTTCACACATTACCAGCTACTTCTATTCATTGATTGGAACTTGTTAAGAAGTTTCGTGAAGATTCTAATATGTATTATTATAAATATGTATATAAAAGGATTAATCAACTTAGAATGAAATCCAATGGAACATTAAAGTATTTATTTGATTGGTTTCTTCACCTTTTCTATGAATTTTCCAAAGAAGATGTCAATTGGGATTTCATGAGTGAGAATTTTCAGTGTTTGGTTCCAATCTCGGTGAAACAATTTGAATCAGATTCTCCTATTGATTTTTCTCTTCTAACTTTTCTCAATCATGAGGCACCTCCATTCTTAGAGGAGGAATCTATTACTAATTTTATTCCTTGTCCTACTTTCTAATTACCGAAAAATATGGTTCCTCATGCCAAGGTTGGAGTTGTGAAATATGAAAACCAAAGTGTTGATCTATTTCTCATACATTCATCTTCTTTCCATAAACCAATCTTTATTAAAAGAACATTTAATGTTTCTCATCATTCCATTGAATCTAATGTGAAGGTTGATCCCTTGATTGTTCAAGATAACACGAACATGTATAATCTTAATCTTGAATCTGATTCAATGGAAAGTAGTTTTTCTTCAAGGGATACTTTTCATCCTCTATCATTTGCAACTCATGTCCCTTTATATCTCGATTCTCTTAATCAATCTTATCCACCAGTAATTGCTCCAAATAGTTTTGATTCTTAGTTTTTTGGCTCACATGGTGATCAAGTACAAGGTGGCTATATCTCACAGGTATAGGAGCAAAAGGTTGAAGACACTTTCCATATTACTTCCCTCTTTCATATTCCTCCATGTAAAAATGATGATCAATCATCTTTTGATGCTCATAACTAGTCAAATGATCTAAAAATCCTTACTCAAGTTGAAACCTTAGACAACCATGATCATGGCATTCATGTTTCTGCTGATATAAGTAGTGATGAGTGACCAAGTACATTAGATGATTATTTTCTTCCTTAAGAAGACTTAGATTTGCAAGGCTTTGATCTAATTGTTTGCAAATTCCAATTTTGGATTGGGATAATATTTCAAATCAAGATTCTCCCTAAATTCCTCTTATTCATACATCTCTAGATGCAAAACTAGAAGAATCAAACAATCAGACTTTTGAAGGTTTAATATACCTTATTGAAGAAGAAAAATACCAATAAGAAAATTACATTAGTATGTCATTCTTTGACCATTATTCTGACGAAATTTATGTTGATTCAATCAATCTTCATCCTCGTCATGATATTCCCTTACACACACTCCCCTTTTATCACTAAGGCATTGTTGTGGGTGAAAGTGGATTTTCAAATGATCCTATAGAGCATAACATGCATCATGATGCATTGTTGTTGAAAGCTTAAATGAGTGTGCAAAATTTGAATTTTGAATAAGATTCAATTGTAACTTATGTTTCTACTCCTAATTATTTTCACCTTTCCTCACCTTTGACACACAATTCATTGTACTCATATGTGTTTGATGAGAATTTTATGCTAGCAGTTTCTTTCAATCCCTTAGATATTTAACATGTTGGCTTTAACTACAATTAAATACAGGATGGTGTGGTGTCCCAATTGGAAGATAAAAATATTGAATCCATTATTCATGATTTTTTTAATTGTCAATCTTTTATAGGTCAGGAGGAACATGTTACAAATGTTCAATGAATCCCTCCTACTGATTCAACTGGATTATTTACCCATGAAAAGTTCCATATGCTTAATCTTAAATGTGATCAAGTCATTAGCATTAACAATGTTTTCATCGAAACATCTAATGATTGTGGTAATTATCTACTTGTATGTTGGGTTGTGTTATATTCTTTCCACGACTAGCCCACATAGTAAACCAGGGGGTTAGAAGGGGAGTGGAGCCCCCCTTCATTGCACCGATTGCATAGCGGGGGGAGTCATAGGGGGTCTGGGGTACAACCATGAAAAATTTTGGTTTTGGACCCTATGTTAGGATGGGCGGACCTACCTATGGTTTTGTGCATGATTTTTCAGTCCATGCTTATGGATGTGATGGTTTTCAGTCCATGGTATTGGATGCTTCGGCATGTATAAATATGTATTATAACATTGAAAGGAACATAATGAAAAATCGAGTTGTTAGTCCCAGTTTTGGGATCCAGGGGAAAATCTTTGTGTATATGTGTTTTATGTGTTATGCTCTCGCATTGTTTATTTTTTGTGTTTTAGAATTTGTATGCAGGTAATTTATATATTGGGTTAAAACCTATATTTAGTATCAGAGTTGCTTTGGCTTCAAGGGGAAGCCTTTGTTGCTGAGGGGTTTCACTCGGGCCTGTGGTAGACCTTGTTCAATGGAAGATCTGCGAGATTGATTTTAGTGGTGAAAGAAGATGGTGAGCAGTGGAAAGATAGAGATCGAGAAATTTAATGTTTATAGTATTGAGTTGTGGAAATTGAAGATGGAAGATCTGTTGGTGGATAAAGATCAGTGGATCGCGGTAGATCCGGGTACTAACCAACGAGATTTTCTGATGAAGAATGGAAGAAGTTGGATCGGAAGGCAAATAGCACAATAGGATTGTGTGTGTCAAATTCAGTATTGCTAAATGTATTAGGCGAAGCTACAGTGAAGGCTTTGTGGGACATGTTAGGGACTTTGTACCAATCTAAGTCTCTGGTGAATAAACTGTTCCTACGAAAAGAGTTGTATTAGTTGAGGATGAAAGATGGAGACTCGATGACAGAGCATATAAATGTGTTTAATACTGTGCTAAGTCAGTTATCGTTTATTGATATCAAAATTTCAGATGAAGATAACTGCATTAGTTTATTGTGTTCTCTACCAGATTCGTGGGATAGTTTGGTTATTGCAATAGGTAGCAATGCAACTGCCTTGCAGTTTGATGAAATAGTCTCATCCTTGCTGACGGAAGAGATGAGATCGAAAAATATGGAGAGCCAGAATGGTTATGCCTTGTCTGTACGAGGGTGGTCCCAGAACGGAAACAAAAATAAGTCATCGAGTGGGAGATCTAAATCTAGAGGGAGATCTAAATCTCTAGGAAAACCTGTAAAGGTGGTGTGTTAGAAATGCGGAAAGGAAGGGCACCACAAAAGGGACTGTAAATCTAAAACTCGTGACAAATGAAACGGATTTGATGATGCTCCTTCTGCAATGGTGAAAACCACCTCAAATGAAGGTGGGGATGTGTACTTGGCTTCTTCATATACACATGTAGATCATGAGGCATGGTTGATTGACTCAGGTGCATCCTTTCACTTCACTCCCCATAGAGAGTGGTTCTGTGAGTATGAGAGATACGATGGTGGTGATGTCTTCTTAGGGCATGATAGGAAGGATAGAATCATTGGTCACGGAAAAGTAAAGTTGAAGTTGCAAGGTGGAAGGGTTAGAACACTTACGGGTGTTCTGCATATTCCTGCATTAGCCAGAAATTTGATTTCTGTAAGCAAGCAGGATGATGCAGGTGTAAAAATAGTGTTCGAGAAGGATACCT
>APFE030379641.1:3355-18629 GCA_000404065.3 Pinus taeda
CTCTTAGATAGGTAGAGAAACAGAAGAGTCCAACAGTTTAATCTGGGCTCTGGAAGAAATAAGGGTAGTATGTAGATAGGAAACATCAAAAGAAAAATATATGATGGGTTTGCAAGTCTAAATGCACCACCAAGCAAAAGAAGAAAAAATGCTAGGAAGTAGGCTGAATAGGTAGTTCTGAGGCTGTTGAATTGCTGACAAGTTCCAAGTTTGCAGGTATCATATCATGCAGAACATAATCAGCAAAGGTTTGTAAGAAAAAGGCTCAAATGAGGTATACCTAACTCCCCTTATCTGCTTTCCCCCAATCATTAACTAACATCCCCAAAAAAGAGGTCAAGATCTACTTGACACCTCTTTAGTTCATCATCTTCATCACTCCGGTTGAGTAAAGATCTACTTTGCTCAAAGTTGTTCCATATCTTCTCCCGAAGTATGGTCATACCCCCTGCAACAACCTAAGTTCCCCCGAACTTAGCTCTTTCTTATCATCTCCATGTTAACCACTAACGTTATTATATAGCTCCCTATTTTTCCTGTCCTCCCCGTATTAATATTGAGTAAATTCCCCTATGTAATATTCCCTCCCCCTGGTTGAAAAATAACCATAGCAAGCCCTGGGAATTGCTTAGTTTAGCAGAAACTAAGCAAGAACCCAACCCCCGAAACCACCTTCCACATACTATGGACTTCTTCCTAAGTATAAAACTTCCCTGAAATAGTCAGACCCCTTCCGAAACTTCGAAGGCCCTCCACACCCACTTACTTACCTTTTTCCCCCCTCAAAGCCGTTTTCGCATCGCAACTTCGCCATCTCACTTTCATGCAAATCCTTGCCCACCCGTTCCCCGCCGATGTGACATAGCGAAATTGGCGATCGGCGATCGCAAGCGCCGAGTGTCCAATCTGTTCACCCCTCCATCTCCCCCGATGCAATATCGCGATATTGCATATCAGCAACCGCAAGCACCACACGCCCAGCCTAATGATCCCCTTCTTTCCCGCCGATGCGATATCTCTATATCGCATCGGAGTCTCTTCACCACAGTCCACCAGTACCCTACCATGTCGCGTTGTACCAGGGACCCACTGATGATGTCATCTGCCGTACAGCCGACGAAGTGCTTACGTCAGCAGCCAGAAAAGCCGAAAAAGCTTCGCTCAAGAAGAAAAGTCGCACTTCGGAGCTCTAGATCAAGAAACAAAGGCAGTTTCTGAAGCGCGAATAGCGCGAAGCGCTATTCGCGCATCGCTACGGGAAATAGGCCATTTCGAGGAATCTTCAGGGAATCTTCAGATTGCCAAGCCCACTGCGCGCCGAAAAAGCCTGAAATCATCCAAACGTGCCAAAGGATCCGGTTTAAAGATAGCAGCAGATCATTGACAGAGTTCAAAGTGTATCAGATCAAATCAGCAGGCTTCAAGCGTGTCAAAGAGTATCAGTCAACAGCGGAAATCATCAATGTAGCGGCAAAGTGTATCAGAGAATATCTTGAGTAGCGGCCCAAAGCAAGAGAAATTGAATATCTTTCAGCAGATCCATAGAAAGAGAGAAAAATCACTTAAAGCTCTCAAATCATAATAATTGCATATTCAATTCGCACCAAGGCCGAACTGCAGCCCCAAAGCACATTCACTTCAACAGCAATGCATCTGGTCCCCAAGGGCCACCTCGTCACCTGTTCCGATTCAACTGCCCCCAGCGCAGCCAAAAAAGATTTACTTGCATTTATTTCCAGCAGCTTTTAGATTCTTTTGAATAGTTCTAAGCAGACCTGTCACGGTCATTTGTAATGATGTCTTCCTGATATTTTGTTTATAAATACCACCCAAAGCGATATTGTAAAGGGTTGGTTGGTTAGTAGTAGTAGTTGTTGGTCAGTTTCTTTCCAGCAATTTTCTCTGAGTAAAGACTCGCACTGTAACTGTCATATTTTTCATAATCAAATATTACTGAAAGCATGGATTGCAAAACAACTTGTTGTTTTCTCTGGGCCAAGGAATGATTACGGAATTCCTCTGTCTCTGCATGATCCAATAAGTGTTCTTCCTCCCTGTTTATTTACGTTTTTATCATCTTACATCCATTCTAAGTTGCAGGAAAAAAAGAATAGCTTAAGATTTGTTTAAGTACACCTTAAGTTCAATTTCTGCACTTTTCGATGTTTTCTTCTGAAACGGTCATGAGCTAGAATTCTTAACTGCTCTAGTTTACTCTGTTTCATTCGTATATGGGTGCATGTCTTGGGAATTCTTAACTGCTCCGGGATCCCACTCATCCATTTCTCCCCTCTGTCAGCATGATGAAATGATTCTCTTTTGCTTTTCATCCCTGATGTTCATTCCGTACTTTCAGCAGCTTGAATATTGTATCCTGCATGGCTATCCCGCTCCGTATCCCCTTGTGACCAAGAAAACGCTCGCATGCCTCAACCTGTGACTCCATGCCCAATGGTTCAGAACTTATAACACCTTAATGTGCCTCTCTACTCGAGAATCCTACCTTCCTCCCAATCACAGTCAACATTCCCTTCAAGTCAGAAAGCTAGCCTAAAATCATCAACTAAGGTTGAATCCAGATCAACTGAAGTTGAATCTAAAGGAGAGAGCCCTCTCCGATTGCAGGTGGGCTAGAACCTGCAATCAGAAGATTGGTTTGTGGTTACCTCAGCTGTATCCCTAATAGGAGCCTATGGACAACCTGAGTGATAACAATGCCCACTCCTAAAACATGATACCTTTCATTGTCACCCATCTCGATGCGCATCTTGAGGTCTTTCTCCTCCAAGGCACTGAATAAACTTTTATCGTTGGTCATGTGGAATAAGGCTCCATTGTCAAGATAACAAACACAACCCATCATCGATGACACCATTCATGTGATGAGGATAAAGTCCATTTCGAACTGAGAGGCTAATGCCTCACCTTCCAATCCTTTCTAGGATCCCTTATTAGACTTCTTCAATGGAAATTAGTCGCATAATATCCCATCTCGTGACAATTAAAGCATCTCACTTTAGACTTGTCACCATTCTTCCCTCCATCAGAAGAATTCGATTTGGAATGGGAATCCTTCCCCTTCCCTTTCCTAGCCTTACTCGCTAAGGCAAGATTTTTTTCATCATCATCCTTGGATGAAGAACCATCTCGAGTGCTCCTCCTGATCTCCTCCTACATGAGATACGACCACAATCGTTCCCAATCCAGTAGTTTCTCCCTTCCATTCACAGAGTCCTGGTAGCTATTCTAGCTCTTTGGAAGGCCAAGGAAAGCGAGGCTCACCATATCATCATCGGCAGTAGTTATTCCCACACTACCAAGCTCATCTCTACGAGTGGTGAGCTTGTTCAAATATGTGGAAATAGTATCATCATTCTCCATCTTGATTCTTCAAAGCTTATCCTTGAGCTCAAATTTCCTCTGGTTGCTACTATTTTGGTAGAGGTCCTTCAATGTCTTCCACATTGAATATGGAGTATCCCTCCCATGGAGACTTGAGACAATATGGTCTCAAACTCCCTCAAGGATGATCCGCCCTCGCCATACACTTCTTCCACTCAGCCAAATCTTGTGCATTAGTTGAACTTGACTTTGGGATTTCTTGATCAATGAAATCCTTCAAGCCATTGTCTTCTAATACAACCTCCATGCAATATTTCCATGCTATGTAATTCGAGCTACCTTCCAAGGGATACTCGATTCTCAAGCCATAGAACGCCATTGGCCAACCTTGAAGTATGATATGAATTCGATTTGCACCTGCAACCCCAAACTTCAAACTTCGAATTCTCTTCTCCATATATTGTTCACAGCTCCGATACACTAGGCTTTAATACCATGTATAAATTCTGTAAATTCTATACAAATCTCGCTCTGAGATCATGTAGAAAATATGACTATAGATTAACCCGATAATGCAATATACCAAAGAAAAATACTATAATCTAATTCTACTATCAATTTGCTTTGCGTAAGCTTAAAGATTGAGCAAGATCAAGCTGAACACATATAACCAGAAGAAGAAGAATCAATGCACATGAAACACAGAAAATACTCAGGGGAAAGCCTTAGCTAAAAACCCCACTATCTGTATTATCATACAAGGTGGAAATACATCATAATTATACAAAGCCTTAGTTCTCACAGGTAGCCATTTCTCAGTAAAATCCTCCTGGATGCTCACAGGAAATCAAAGCTTCTCACAAGCCTTCTTCTATGCCCTCCAAGATCCTATTTCCTTACGCAGTTCCTCTGGGATGATTCTCCTTCACCCAGTGGAACACTGCTCTCACACACTTCTCTAACACACTATTAGAACTATGCAACCCTCCACGAACCTTACCTTGATTGCATGCATGATTTTCCTTTATAGGAAAACACATGCAACTGATAGTACACTGTCCTTGACTTTAATCTCAATTTGGTCTTTCTCAGAATAGACATGCATGAGTTTCTGATGAGAGAATCTTCAGTTATCTAGAGTACACTGGTTGAGTGCATGCATGCATCAACTGAATGATAACTCACAATTAGTTCCTCAAACAGTTTGGAACTAATCTAACCAGACTTAACTCAGTAAACTGAGGTAACTAATTACAACTCAATATAACTCAATCTTATATCCTTAATTAAGTGATAATCTCCTTAATTTAAGGGATAATTGTTGCATGACTACAGAAAGACTTCTAACTTGAATTTCTCCAACTAATTAATCCATAATGAATTAATTAATTATTTCCAAGCAGCTGGTGAGACTAAATTCGATTTTAATTCACAATTTTAATTCAAGGACAAATTAAATTTGGAATATTCTGGATTCTATGTTTATCATTTTTTGTTGCTATTTCCAACACTCCCTCTCAACAAGAAAGGAATTGAACTCGATCCCAATCGTGAACCTTTGGAATGTTATGCATGCAACACTTCTCTCTAGTGTTGTTGCTCCAACAAATCCAGAAACAAAAAACATCCAACCCGAATCAATATGATGCATCTGTCATCAAAGTTTCTGACTATGATTGCCGTTGTCAACTAAAAACTTTGTGCTTCTGCTGACTCTGCCTTAATGCACTGTTGTCAATCCTTCTCTATGCTCTTCAGTATATGACTACTCTAGCCTCCATCACTTTGATTTCTGACTACATCAATCCCACTAATTCCTTCCACTACTATGTACTTTTGGTTCTTGTAGCAAGGTACGATTCATGAGATAAAACCTCTCAATGGACCCTGCCAAATTTCAGCCTTCTTGAGACTATCAATTCAAATCACCCCACCTCACACCTAGAGCTAGGGCTGCATGTGATCCCTTTGCCCACTTCTCCAATTATAGCTCCTCCAAAATTCTCTGAGACTTCTTCTGGGGCTGCATGTTGAGAGGTAATTTACTCTCCCTCTCAACCACGAAGTCTCTAACATTTGCCTTGCTCCTCAAGGCTTTGCATGCATATTGAACCTCAAGACCATACAAGTTCTTGATTCGTGAACCGATCTACTTCACCTGTCTCGTGGTGACGTGTCTAAGGAAAACCTTTCCCTTACTGAAGACAACATCATAGCCTTTGTCCTCCAACATCGCGACTGATACCAAGTTCTTCTTTGGTCCAGGCACATACTTCACATCTGTCAAGGTGATAGGAGCTCCATGCTCCCTTTGAAAAGCAACCATGCCCACTCCTGAAACACTATACCTTTGGTCTTCGCCCATCTCGATGTGCATCTTGAGGTCTTTCTCCTCCAAGGCACTAAATAGACTTTTATTGCTGGTCATGTGGAATGAGGATCCACTGTCAAGATACAAAACACAACCCATCATTGATGAAACCATGCATGCGATGAGGGTAAAGTCCATTTCGAAGTGAGAGGCTAATGCCTCAACTTCCAATCCTTTCAAGGATCCCTTCTTGGACTTCTTTGATGGGCAATTAGTCGCATAATGTCCCATCTCATGACAATTAAAGCATCTCACTTTAGACTTGTCACCCTTCTTCCCTCCATCAGAAGAATTTGATTTGGAATGGGAGTCCTTCACCTTCCCTTTCCTTGCCTTACTCGCTAAGGAAAGATTTTCTTCATCATCATCCTTGGATGAAGAACCATCTCGAGTGCTCCTCCTGATCTCCTCCTGCATGAGATCCGACAACATTCGTTCCCAATCCGGCAGTTTCTCCCTTCCATTCACAGATTCCTGGTAGCTATTCCAGCTCTTTGGCAGGCCAAGGAGAGCGAGGCTCACCATATCATCATCGACAATAGTTATGCCCACACTATCAAGCTCATATCTGCAAGTGGTGAGCTTGTTCAGATATGTGGAAATAGTATCATCGTTCTCCATCTTAATTCTTCGAAGCTTGTCGTTGAGCGCCAATTTCCTCTAGTCGCTATTGTTCTAGTATAGGTCCTTCAATGTCTTCCACATTGAATATGGAGTATCCTTCCCATGGAGACTCAAGACAATATGGTCTCAAACTCCCTCAAGGATGATCCGCCTCACCCTTGCCATACACTTCTTCCACTTAGCCAATTCTTGTGCATTAGTTCAACCTGGCTTTGGGATTTCTTGATCAATGAAATCCTTCAAGCCATTGTCTTCTAATACAACCTCCATGTGATCTTTCCATGCTATGTAATTTGAGCTACCTTCCAAGGCATACTCGAGTCTCAAGCCATAGAACACCATTTGCCAACCTTGAAGTATGATATGAATTCGATTTTCACCTACAACCTAGAACTTAAAAATTCAAATTCTCTTCTCCATATACTGTTCACAGCTCTGATACACTAGGCTCTGATACCATGTAGAAATTCTGCAAATTCTCTACAAATCTCGCTCTGATATCATGTAGAAAATATGACTGTAGATTAACCTTATAATGCAATATACCAAAGCAAAATACTATAATATACTTCTACTATCAATTTGCTTTGTTGAAGCTTAAAGATTGAGCAAGATCGAGTTGAACACATATAACCAGAAGAAGAATCAATGCACATGAAACACAAAAAATACTCAGGGAAAAGCCTCAACAAAAAACCCCACTATTTGTATTATCATACAAGGTGGAAATACATCAGAATTATACAAAGCCTTATCTTTCACAGCTAGCCAGTTCTTAGTACAATCCTTCTGGAAGCTCACAGGAAATCAAAGCTTCTCACAAGCCTTCTCCTCTACCCTCCAAGCTCCTATTTCCTTGCGCAGTTCCTCTGGGATGATTCTCCTTCACCCAGTGGAACACTGCTCTAACACACTATCGGAACTGCACAATCCTTAAGGAACCTTACCTTGACTGCATCCATGATTTTCCTTTATAGGAAAACACATGCAATTGATAGTACACTGTCCTTGACTTTAATCTCGACTGGGTCTTTCTCAAAATAGACATGCATGAGTTTTTGATGAGAGAATCTTTAGTTATTTGGAGTACACTAGTTGAGTGCATGCACGCATCAACTGACTGATAACTCACAATTATTTCCTCAAACAGTTTGGAACTAATTTAATTGAGGTAACTAATTACAACTCAAATATAACTCAATCCTATCTCCTTAATTAAGGGATAATCTCCTTAATTTAAGGGATAACTGTTGCATGACTTCAGAAAGACTTCTAACTTGAATTTCTCCAACTAATTAATCCATAATGAATTAATTAATTATTTCCGAGCAGCTGGTGAGACTAAATTCGATTTTAATTCACAATTTTAATTCAAGGACAAATTAAAATTGGAATAATTTGGATTCTATTTTTGTCATTTCTTGTTGCTATTTCCAACAGAATTACTAGTCCTAGAAGCCCTAGTTAGACAAACACTCTGGAAGCGCGAAAAAAGTTGTGGGTTGAGTTACTAGTCCTAGAGCCTTGGTTGGACAAACACTCTAGAGCCCGACAATAGCCATGGGTTGAGTTAATAGTCCTGGAATCTGGGTTGGAACAAACGCTCTGGAGCCTTGGATAGCTTGGGTAGAGACCAAACTAGTGATGGTTCTGTGATGCCCGACCTTAAGGTGGAATCACTATTTGGTGGGTTGAGGTGGTTTGGCCTCTGGAAGCCCTAGATGGTTTTGATTGATGTGTCTTATGATATCCCACATTCATGCTTGGAATATGGCATGAGGGTGACTAGCTGAAGAGAGATTTTGCTCAACCATGTCTAAGGTCGAGTGGAACGTGGTAGTCCCATACTAAGTTGGCTTTTACATCATTAATATGAGGTTATTTCACCTTCTTATTTCATGAGTATTGTACTGGTTTATGTAGAAATTCTCACTGTAGATTAACCTGATTATGCAATATAAGTAAAGCAAAATACTTAATCTACTTCTACAATCAAACTTGCAGAAGCTTAATCGATTTGAGAAAGATCAAGCAGAACACATATAACAGAGAAGAAGAATCAATACACATGAAACACAAAAGAATACTCTGGGGGAAGCCTCAGCTAAAAACCCCACTATATATATTATCATATAAGGTGGAAATACATCAAAAATTACACAAAGCCTTAGCTCTCACAGCTAGCCAGCTCTCAGTACAATCCTCTTGGATGCTCACATGCAATAAAAGCTTCTCAGAAACCTTCTCCTCTACCCTCTAAGCCTCCTATTTCCTTGTGTTATTTCTCCTAGGTGATCCTACTGTTACCAAGTGTAACAGTGATCACTCACACTGATCTCACACCTTGTAAAACTACACAATCCCCAAGGAACCTTGTTCCTTCTACATGGATGAGTTTCCTTTATAGGAAAATTCCTCCAACTGATAGTACAATGTCCTTGTCTTTAATCTCAACTGGGTCTTTATCTAAACTAACATGCATGAGTTATATATGAGAGATTCCTCAATTATCTGGAGTACACTAGTTGCAATCATGCATGCATTAACTGACTGAACTCACAATTAGTTCCTCAAACTGTTTGGAACTAATTTAACTGGACATAACTCAGTTAACTGAGCTAACTAATTACAACTCAAATACAACTCATCCTTATCTCCTTAGCTAAGGGATAATCTCCTTAATTTACGGGATAACTGTTGCATGACTTCACAAAGACTTCTAGCTTGAATTTCTCCAACTAATTAACTCAACATGAATTAATTAATTATTTTTCAAACAGCTAGTGAGACTAAATTCGAATTTTAATTCACAATTCTAATTCAAGGACAAATCAAAATTGGAAAATTTTGAATGCTATTTTTAGCATTTCTTGTTGTTATTCTCAACACTCCCTCTCAACAAGAAAGGAATTCAACTCGATCCCGATCCTGAACCTTTGGAATGTTTTGCATGCAACACTTCTCTCTAGTGTTGTTGCTCCAGCAACTCCATAAACAAAAACACATCCAACCTAAATCAATATGATGCGTCTGCCATCAAAGTCTCTAACTACTATTGCCTCTGTCGACTGAAAAATACGCACTTCTTTTGAATCAACCTTTCTACACTATTGTCAATCCTTCTCTGTGCTCTTCAGTATCTAACTACTCTAGCCTATATCAGTTTGATCTCTAACTGCATCAATCCCATTGGTTCCTCTCACTACTATGTACTTTGGGCTCCCATAGCAAGGTACAACCCATGAGATAAAACCTCTCAATGAAACCTGCCCAATTTCAGCTTTCTTGGGACTATTACTTCACATCGCCCCACCTCACACCTCGAGGTATGGCTGTATGTGATCTCTCTACCCACTTGGCTCAAAATTTCCCCCTATTGGAGGTCTCTGCATGAGCGGAATCCTCCACTCGGTCTCCTCTCAGCATCTCCAATTGTGGCTCCTCCACAATTTTCTAAGACTTCTTCTAGGGTTGTATGTTGAGAGGTAATTTACTCTCCCTCTCAAACACCAAGTCTCTAACATTTTCCTTTCTCCTCAAGGCTTTGGATGCATCTTGAACCTCAAGAACATATAGGTTTTGTACCCATGAACCGATCTGTTTCACCTGTCCCATGGTGATGTGTCTAAGGAAAACCTTTCCCTTACTCAAGACAACATCATAGCCTTTGTCCTCCAACATCATGATCGATACCAAGTTCTTCTTCAGTCCAAGCACATGCTTCACATCTGTCAAGGTGATAAGAGCTCCATGCTCCCTCTGAAAAGCAATCGTGCCCACTCTTGAAACACCATACCTTTCATTGTCACCCATCTCTATGAGTATCTTGAGGTCTTTCTCCTCCAAGGTACTAAATAAAATTTTATCACCGGTCATGTGGAATTAGGCTCCACTTTCAAGAAACCAACCACAACCCATCATCAAAGACACCATGCATGCGATGCGGGTGAAGTCCATTTTGAACTGAGAGGCCAATGCCTCACCTTCATATCCTTCTGAGGATCCCTTCTTGGACTTCTTCGATGGTCAGTTAGTCGCATAATGACCCATGTCGTGACAATTAAAGCATCTCACTTTAGATTTTTCACCCTTCTTCCCTCCATGAGAAGAATTTGATTTTGGATGAGAATCCTTCTCCTTCCCTTTCCTTGCCTTACTCGCTAAGGCTAGATTTTCTTCATCCTCCTTGGATGAAGAACCATCTCGTGTGCTCCTCTTGATCTCCTCCTGCATGAGATCCAACCACAGTCGTTCACAGCTCTTTGGAAGGCCAAGGAGAGCGAGGCTCGGCATATCATCATCGGCAGTAGTTATTCCCACACTTCCAAGCTCATCTCTACAGGTGGTAAGCTTGTTCAGATATGTGGAAATAATATCACCATTCTCCATCTTGATTCTTCAAAGCTTATCCTTGAGCACCAATTTCCTCTGGTCACTATTGTTTTGATATAGGTCCTTTAGTGTCTTCCACATTGAAAATGGAGCCTCCTTCCCATGGATACTCGAGACAATATGGTCTCGAACTCGCTCAAGGATGATCTGTCTCACCCTCACCACACACTTCTTCCATTCAGCCAACTCTTGTGCATTAGTTGAACTTGGCTTTGGGATTTCTTGATAAATAAAATCCTTCAAACCATTGTCTTCTAATACAACTCCCATGCGATCTTTCTGTTGAGCCCTAAAACTACATCTCTTCTACACGCTTTCCTAGACCTTTTTCCCTCACCAGTGCCTCATAAGCTATCAAAGAACATTACATATTGATTCTAAAAGAGCATCTAAGTGGTTTTCTAACTATATTTTTGTGTTTGCTATTTTACTTAGATTTTGCTCGTCAGCTGCGGAATGCAGCCACTTTCTGCAGCTGACTCAACTTTTCGCAGTTGTTTTTATTGATCTCTAGGTTATAGGTGTCAGCAAACAAAATGAGGCACGTGGGTAGTTCAAGAATGATCTGGACATGGATCAGGTCCTATTGGTTCAGCTAAATTCGTAGAGGAAAGCCTTGGTCAAACGATGGTCAAACGAGGAGTTCTACGGCAAACAGGTCTCTGTTTTCAACACGTGAAGGGTCCAAGACCGTTCCTAGATCCGTGGATTCATTTTGACAGCTGTAGACTGCCTCCGTGATGCAAATCCAACAACCACCTTTTGGTAGATTGAATGATCATAGAAACCATCACGCTAAGCTCACGGGTGCTATCTTTTTATGTGTCCTCTGCTGAAGGTGTTTCATAGGAAAACAGTTATGTAATTTCCTTTATAAATAACACTTTTGCAAATGCATGTAGCTAATTTTTTGATGTAATCTTGCTGTTAGTTCATGTACTGTGTCGTGACATTGGTCCTGTTGTTGTAACGAGAGGATCCTTCCTCTGTTTTGCAATATAACAAGACTTTGTTTTATATGATTGTGTGAGCGTTATTTCGAACTAACAGCATGTTAATCAAGGTCGTGCAGAGGGCCCCTGCTGGCTGAGGTTGTGATTATTTATTTCTGTAAAGTGTTTATGTGTTTTTGTCTTATTCCTAATGTAGATATTTCATAGTTTGTTCACCTGTGAATATTTCATATTTAAGTTATGATGTTAATGCTTCATTCCTGTACATGATTTTCCAATCATTGTATATTTTTGCTAACACTGATCAGTGTGTTTCAGGATAGGCTAGGCCCGGGCATTTTCATATGATTTTTGCAATAATTAGTGACATGAGATTGGCCTCTCTGCTGACTTTGTTTTTCTTAGCTTTTCAATTTCAATTATGCCTTGATTTTTAGTCTTATTTAATTGTTGTTGTTAGTTAGTTTAGATATCAAATTATTCATGTCATTTAACATTATCTCTAGAGCCATGGCTTAACCCCAAAAAGCTACTTGGCAAGCTATCGGATTATGAGTGAGGTGATTTGATTTTACCTTTATTTTTGCAATTAGATATCAAATTCTTCATGTTATTGACGTTATCTCCAGAGCCATGGCTTAACCCCGAAAAGCTACTTGGCGAGCTATCGGACTATAAGTGAAGTGATTTGATTTTACTTTTATTTTTTCAATTAGATATCAGGTTCTTCATGTTATTGACGTTATCTCCAAAGCCATGGCTTAACCCCGAAAAGCTACTTGGCGAGCTATCGGACTATAAGTGAAGTGACTTGATTTTATTTCCATTTGCAAGTAGGTAATTTAGATATCAATTCCTCATGTTATTGACATTATCTCCAAAGCCATGGCTTAACCCCAAAAATCTACTTGGCGAGCTATCGGGCTATAAGTGAAGTGAATTGGTTTTAATTTTATTAGTTTGCAGTTTTTGATTTGTTTGAGTGCAATAGCTTAACTTTTATTTCGGTATTTAGATGAGCAGCAGAGATAGTGATTTTATGATCAGTAGTTTGTCATTTGTTTGATTTGAATAGCAGCACATTTCCATTCGTGTTTAAATTTCATCACTAGTATGTTTTGAGATCTTCCGAAGTGTTAAGCTCTGGAAATCATCATAAAGGACATAATTGCCTTAAAATCTATATCCATACTTTCCTTCTAAAGTATTCTTAAAACTCAGGAATAGGATTTCCATTCGCATTAGGAGATAAACGAAGATAAAACCCCCAAAACAAAATAAAAATTGAAAACAATAAAAAGTAAGAAAGAGGTTGTCTTGCACACATAGAGCGCCACACTTCATCAGTTTACAACTCTCGGATTGATAATTAATGTAGCAATTTAGGACATACTAAATTTACTAAACATTTTGGCACCATTGCCAAGGAAGTGTAACTAGGTAGCCGATCTCTTACATAAAAAAGAACGAGAAGGGAAAAATTGATAACTTCTTGAAGTATGCTCTCCTCTTGCACCTAGTGTGATCTGGAGGATCAGAAAAGAGAGTTATTAGTTCAATAATTTCTTGATTATGCTCTCTTCATGCACCTAGTGTGACCTGGAAGATCAGAAAGAGAATTATTAGCCCGACTTAAAAATAAAAAATAAAATGGCATGCATAGAGCACGAGATTCTAGGGGAAGGTTTATAGCTAGGGCCAAAAGTTCGATTTTCACATCTCTAGCTACTTCAAGACATAGACAAGATACACCACCATCTACTCCCATCCTTAGGACTCCTAGAATTCAAGGAGCAGCAGCTGAATTAGAAGATTCTCCCACACTATCTACTAAATCTAATCTAGAAGAAGAACCTTTCTTCACTTCTACAGGGGAACATATTGTAATCAAAGAATTAGAATCACCTGAAGAAGAGGGAAAGGGAGAAACTCTCTCTCATCCACCATTAATAGCAGAACCAGAAGACTCTGAGGAAACTATCATGACAGAGGAAGTAGTAGATGGATTTGGAGGAGGGGATAGAGGTAGAGGTAATAATGGGGGAAATAGGGAAGGAGATAACTCATTTGGATTCCCTATAGCCGATGAGGAAACTCATACAACAATGAAAATCATTTCACCATTTGTCCTCCCAAACTTTTATGGGTTGCAAAGTGAGGATCCTGAAACATTTCTATTTGAGTTTGAAGTCTTGTGCCGAACCTATGATTATATGGAAGACTCTCAAAAACTCAAACTATTTCCTTCAACATTGAAAGGATCTGCTTTGAAATGGTTCATGGGGATAGTCACTCAATCTATTAGGACTTGGAATGATATGAAACAAACATTTTTGGATAGATACTTGGATTATTGCATGCCCACCAATCATAAGGATGAGGTATTTAAGATGATGCAAAAAGAAGATGAAAACTTGGAGGATTTACTTGAAAGATTTCAATACAACTTAAAGAGAGAAAAAATGAGTAATTTAGACGAGGAAACCTTGAAAGCCCTTCTATTGAAATCCATTAGAGATGAATGGATAAATATTTTAAACATGATGGGGAAGGGAGACATTTCTCAACTTCCACTTCGTGACATAGCAGAACTATGTGTCCATCTCTCAAGGGGAAATCTAAAACTGGAAAAGGGCCAAGAGATCCTTCTCTTATTAGAGCAAACAAATCTGCAACTGGATCAGTAAGTAGGGCAGAAGTTAGCAATATGCTTGATGAGTTCAAAACTGATATTCTAGGGATCCTTAGTGAACAACTAGACACCCTTAAAATACAAAACAAGTAGAAAGAAGAAGTTGATGCCTTGGCCATCTTTTGTCCAAAATGTAGAAAGAAACATGCTCTAAGGGAATGCCCCTTGGATGTAAAATTTGTAGAAACATGTATGATTTGCTCAGAAAGTCATGAGATCAAGGATTGTCCTTCAATTCCTGGGCTCAAAGTTGTCTTTCAAGAAGATCCAAATTCAGTAAATTCCCTTTGTTTTGTTTCAAGAAGACCTTGGCAAGGGCAACAAAATCAAGGATTTAACAACCCTATGAACTTTCAGCTCCCACCAAATTGGAATTGTTGGCAAAAAACTTGGCCCCAACCTCAAAATCCATACCAATCATGGGCACAAGGGATGCAAAATCTTTATGGGAGATTTGCTCAGTTTTATCAATATCCCCCATCTTTTCAAAATCAACAAAATCCACAACTTCCAAATCAAAACCCACAACTTTCATTTCCATTTTCACAACAACAACCATCTCAACAAAATCCAAATTCTCAACTCTTACTTCCATTTCAACAAAAGACAAATCAACTACCAACCCAGCCATTGCCAAATCCCAACAAAAAAAATCCTCAGAATGCTTACATGGTAGAAGGACAACAATTTCCTACCTATATGATTGTTCCTCTTAATGATGTTCAACTCAAATCTGGTAGAGTTTTAGAAAAACCTTCTATAGATGTTCAAGAGCAAGATACCTCTGAGGAGGATCTCTTCAAAACCCAATCATTCAAAAAGAAAAAGAAAAAGAGTCAACCCCCACAACTCCTATAGTTGAGCAACCTGCATCTTCATCCACGCCTCCTTTCCCTGAAA
>APFE030379643.1:0-12173 GCA_000404065.3 Pinus taeda
TTCTATTGATATATTTTTATGAACAATATTTGTAAAGTATAACATTTGCATGTTATGGAACATATTATGTGGAGGAGAACGTCTCTCTATGGGGAATACAAGTGGGCTATAATGATAGTTGTCCACTAAATATTTCGTTGTTATGGATATGGAAAACACATATATAAATTGGTAAAATTAGAACATATAAATTAATTATTTCAATCCTGAGGTATAGTTCACTTGGTCAAGTTCTTGTTGCTAAGTACCTTGCTTATCAAGGCATCAAATATCCCTCACACTTTGCTAGTTTGGAATTTTTTTCAAAATTTGTTCCATAACGGTGATTGGTTTTTTCCTTGTTATAGATACTTTTCTTCACTCTTCAAAGATAAACATAAGGACCTATAATAAAACAAGTTGTTGATCCTTGTTGATCCTAATGTCACTAAGAAATAAAACAAGTTGTTCATCCTAATTTCACTACTAAATCCCTTTTTAGGTAGTCTTTCTTTCATGTTATTTTCTTTTACATATTGTTCACTAACTTATAGGAACTTACAATGAACATAAAATAATAGTTAATTTTCAATATACTTGTGAACTAAAGTTGAAACTCCAAATCAGAATTTCTTTCTTGTTATTTTCTTTTGCATAATGTTCACTAACTTATAGGAACTTATAATGACCATAAAATAATAGATTGTTTTAGGCCTTTCTAGTTTGGAATCTTTTTCAAAATTTGTTCCATAATGACCATAAAATAATAGATAATTTTAGGCCTTTCTAGTTTGGAATCTTTTTCAAAATTCATTCCGTAACTGTGATTGGTTTTTTTCTTATTATAGATACTCTTCTTCACTTTTAAGACATAAACACAAGGACCTATAATAAAACAAGTTGTTGATCCTAATTTCACTATTAAATCCTTATCAGGTAGTCTTTCTTTCTTGTTATTTTCTTTTGCATAATGTTCACTAACTTATAGGAACTTATGATGAACATAAAATAATAGATAATTATACTAGTGAAGTAAATTTGAAATTCCAAATCTGAATTTCTTTCTTATTATTTTATTATGCATAATGTTCACTAACTTATAGGAACTTATAATGAACATAAAATAATAGATAATTTTCAATATACTAGTGAACTAAATTTGAAATTCGAAATCCCAATTAGATGCATAGATGTTTGTAGGGTAGGTGAATTTGGACAGATAGATGTTGGTAGGGGAGGTGAATATGAACATGTAGAGACTCACTTTCGTTATGTCAATCCTATTTAATTTTAAAAACTTTAAAATTTATTGTTAAATTTAAAATTTACAAGTATATACAAATATGTATTAATATACATGGATAATATATACTATAATGTTATATCTATATGTGGTGTTGCACCATGAGGTACACAGTGGACAAAGACATATGTGAGAGGTAGAGTGTTATGTTGCAAGAAGGTTGGAGGCAATGGATGTAGATCATAATATTGTTGTATGTGTTTTGTATAGGCTAGTTAATATTAAGTACTATGCTCTAAGTTAATGCTTGGTTTAATTGATTTAATGTATTTTCATCTTATTCGTTAGATGAGAATAAAATGATATTCAATGAACACGACAAATGGCACTAAACCAATAATTAACTTAATGCATGATGCTTAATACTTACCCTTTTTAAAGAGTGAACATGTTACTCCTCTCATTGAAATACCTTTTAATTTCGAGTCGGCCTTAACTCTAAGTTTTAGTTTCGAGAGAATGAACACGTTAATATATAAACAAATTTAATTCCATACTGCTCAAATTAAGACATTTAAATATGACACTAACACATAAGGAATGTAAATAGCAAACAATTCCAAAAGAGTTGAGTCGAGAAGCTTATTCTACAATTTAGTAAGAGGGTTGTGATTTATATTTGGTGTCTCGCTTGATCGTGACCTTAAAATTAGATGATAATAATAATAATAATAATAACTTAAATGATTGTATATATCTGGTTAATTTAATTAAAACTATTAAAGTAATTAAAAAAACAAATTATATTTCTCTTAGAGAGATAGAGAATTTGTGTGTTAATGTTGACCTTAGTAAAATATTTCAACGCTCACTAAAATAATTGAGGTGTAGACTAGTTGGTTTGCATAAGGTTCAGTGTTGTTCAAACCTGTGGGTGGTTAAGTTTTCTTCCAATCAATAAGTAATCAGACCATGATAGTCTATATAGAGAGAAACATAAAATCACTATAAATTCATCTTAATAATTGATTTATCAAAGTACAAAATGCAATTTATGATAAGTCTATACTAGTTTAACATTGAATTATATTTTTTTATTATTAATGGAAATAGCAAACAATTCCAAATTAATTTAATATTTAATTTATTTTTTTCCTATTATATTGGAATTATAGTTAACATGATCATTGTGTTATATTTTTTCTTCCAAGAACATATTACTATTTTCAATACAAAATATGTACTTAAAAAATTTTGAGATGAGATCTTATTTTAATCATGGCTCTACAATAAAAATTACACACATTCATTATATCATCCTAAAAAGCTTTGGCCAAATGACTTCTAATGTTAGTAGATAGGTTTTCTTTGTTTATATTTTACCATTTCCATTTGTGTGAGTGCACTGATAGAATTTATTAAATGTTAATGTATATCGTTTAAACATTCTTTGTTTTGAAGTTTTTGGGGAATTAAACAACTTATTTAGTTTGATTGATTTTATTTATTTTTTTACTATTATAAATAAATCCAATGTATCCAAACCTACGATTCCAAGATAAGAGCAGAAACGATGGCGGCGACTAGGTTTTTCTGTACATCTGCTTTCCTTCGCTCTGACGCAGCCTGGGATCGCTGCTTCCATGCGGCGTCTCCCCTTCCAGGTCCGGTCTTCAACGATGGGTCGGCCGTTTTTTGGATGCCGCACAAGTTTTCATTTCTGCATAGCTCTGCCGGTGGGGGAGCTGCTCTCAGCGTCCGAGTCTTACATTTGTCTGGCTTCTCCCAGTTTGGTTCTTGCCAGGAGCCCAGTGGAGGTTTGTGTGTTGCCATGCTCGGCAACGGCTTCCGGTTAACAGATCAGAATCAGTTCCCTCAGCCTAAGGGCTCCTTTTCCTGTTCTTTTTTGAGATTTATCCCCTGTCTGCCCCCTTTTCCCCAGATCATTCTCAGGATGGGAAGCAGGGCTATTTTGCATGTTCCTGCTCCCTCGTCTTGGTCCCTTACCACGTTCCCCTCAAGGAGGGGAAGCCTGTCAATACATCCCGAAATTCTTAATACTAGAAACTCTGAAATAAACCAGCGAAGGGAGGATGCGCGGCAACTGTTTGACGAAACTCCACAACGCATCCCGCCTCAGTCTTGCAGAGAACGACAGATTCAGAGGCCTTCCGAGTCCTTCCAGATCTTCATTTCGCTCCTCTCAGGCAAATCCCTGCTCCAATGGGTGAGCTCTTCGGATTTGGTGCAGGATCTCAAGCGTAATCTGGCTGTCAGGATAGGGATTCCTGCTGCTTCTCAGAGGATACTCTTCAAAGGTAAACAGCTGGAAGACCTCCTGCCCCTTTCTTTTTACAATATTCAAAGAAATGCTGCCATTATTCTCTCCCTTCGTTTAAGAGGAGGGGCGGCTGGTCAATCATCTTCAGCAGCAGCATTCTCTTACAAAGATGCGGTCCATGCCCAGAGACCCAAGAATGCAGCTCCACCAGTCCAAGGTCCAAAACCTTTTTTGGTGGACAAGATGGAGGAAACCCCCTCTATTGAAATAATGCACCCAACAATGGACAGGCAGTTCCAACTGTTTGCCGAAAAGGGCATTATTTGCAGGTTCAATGGACTGTGGCCACGCACAGAAGATCTCTACAAATGGGTTCACTCCAACTGGACCAACAACTGCAAGGTTCTGCTCTGTTCCAAAGGCTTTTTCATTGTGATTTTTGTTGACGAGGACGACTATCAAAAAGCTTTAACTGAGGGCCCCTGGTTCTGGGACTCAGCGGGTCTTTTTTTAACCCCCTGGTTCCCAGATTTTGACCCATCTACAGCCATCATCACCAAACTTCCCATCTGGGTCAGACTGCCCAACCTTCCGACTCATCTATGGCACTTCGCTGTTTTTGAAGCAATCGGAAACAAGCTAGGCTGCCATCTAGCCACAGACACCTCCAGAGGGGAAAAAGGCATCTACACCTTCGCAAGAATCTGCGCAGAAATTGACATGAGCAAAGGATTACCGGATCAGATCGTTCTCAAGATTGGAGACTTCCATTGGACTCAGCCCCTGGACTACGAGAACACAGCTTTCCGCTGCAGGAACTGCCATCTTACAGGGCACCTCCACAGATCGTGTCCAGCGATTCCAGCCCAAAAGAAAAAGACTGCTCCCAAGCCGAAGTCCAAAAGCTGGAAGCCTTGCGACCCGCCTCCCATGGATGACTTCAGTTCCAGCTCTGATGAAGAGGAAGAGAATGAGGACGGGATGGAGGATTCGCCTGCCCAGGACCAGCCTCCAACAGGTCCTGTGGAGCCCTCGGCCCCTCCTCTTTCGCAGAAACGAACTCTTGAGACATCTCCTTCGGATTCGAACAAGGAGATCTCTCCGTCAGCTCAGCGTGGTACGCTTGTTCTGCCATCCATACAGGATCAACTTGGATGGGTCAAAGTTGGTAAGAAGAAAGGAAAAAAGGGTCATACTGAGGATTCCACTCAAGCTGGATTGAATCCCCAGTAATGCTCTTGCTTCCTAGCCAGTCTGTTAGCTTCTTGTGTAGCTCTGCTTTCTTCATGTCTACTCCTCTGAGCCGAGGTGGATTGTTCATCCTTGCCGGCTCCCCCGTTTCTTTGGGGCTCTGTAGGAGGTCTTTTGGTCAAGATGTCTTGTTCTCTGCTATGCCTTGGGCTCTAGTCAGCCCGGGCAGCGCCTTTTGTACATTATTTTTTGTTTCTTAATACAAATGCTTACTTACAAAAAAAAAAAAAATCCAATGTATCCAAATTTTTTATTATTTAAAATTTATTTTTAAATATATAAATAGATCTATTTTTTTCAAATTTAATTTTTTTGCCCCTTTGATTTCTCCCACTTGGGTTTATTGTTATTCCCATCTAAGTTTTTTTTTGGTCAAGTAAGAGTGGAACCTTCAATTAACCAAACAAAGATTACATATGGTACGCATCTTTACAAGTGTAAAGATCAACAAAAGACAGACTGGTTGAAAAAAACAACCAACCGGGTTAACAGGACCCAAAACCTTGCATACCTAACCACAAAAGCCCCCTGGGTAAAATTCCTAAGTGAACAGACTGTTGATCACTCTGCAATTCTCCTCCTTCAATTCTTACCACCCAATCTCCCCAAATATTTTCCATCAACCCCACCGTTGATCTTCCTTTCAATCAGATGGTATATACTCACTCCGATCAACTGAGATCTTTCGAGATCCACCGTCTATCTAACCTTCAATCGGATGGTAAATACTCACTCCGATCAACTGATATCTGCTGAGATCCGCTATTGAGAAAACCTTTAATCACATGGTAGATACTCACTCTGATCAACCGAGTTGCACGTTGATCCTGTTCTGTTGATCAAAACCCATTTGATTTGATAGTACACAAGATATCGCTTCAAAAACATACACGGTAGTTATCCGCTTTACAGACCCGATCTAGATCATAAACTTGATCTAAAAAGATATCGGGTCCACTCAACCCCTTAACCTCTGATCAAATTGAAACCTTATATCCATTCGATATCGAAGGCCATCAAAGCCTATGGTCTACATCCCATTAGCAAGCACGCTTTTTAACACTTCCTCAACTCCCGTAGTTGGATATGGCCTAAACATTTATTGTGGGATCGATGGTTAGGAAACACTCGAGCACTTCAACCTAGCTCCCAGAATTCCACTCTTTCCCACTCTATATAGTCTCCCTCCTGCTTATTATTCATGATCTAGAAGTACTCCATGTCTTTGGCTGCTTGTCAATGACAATCGTTCCTCAATTTACCAGAGGGTATAGACTCCCAGTCATACCAGATATAGCTCTCCTTTAACATCACTCCTTCATTCGCAATACAATCAACTAACATAATGGCATTCCTTCACATATGAACAAAATTGATGGTTCTTAGGGTTCGCAAGTGGGAATGAATACGCAGAAATACCTACGAGAGCCTCCAGTGTTTCGAAACTTTTCCATGTGTCGTTCCATTACACATTTTCTTGGCTGCATTAATGACCAATTCTGAGTCAGCTTCAGTGATGGCATTGTGTAAATTTAACTCAATCACGCTTTCCAAGCACTGTTCTAAGGCCATGAGCTCTGCCATGTTATTAGTGTTAGTCCCCAAATGACTATGGAAGATATCCTTTATGCTCCCATGTTCATCTCTTATGACACCTCCAAATCCAACCATCCCTGGGTTTCCCTTAGAGGCCCCGTCTATATTGATCTTCAAAAAACCATGAGGAGGAGGCTGCCAAAAATCTTTACCAGTAGTTATTTTTCTCACTCCTTTAAGAGTTCGAAGGGGGGGAGTGGAGATCCAACTGCCTCAAAATGCAAGCCTCCTGGGCCGAAGGGGGGTCCTCTGGAATTTTCCACATAAGGGCTCCTACTGTATCTTTCATCTATCTTAGAATTTGGACAATGATATTCTGGGTCGAGCATGTTTTGTTCTTGAAAATCCTGCCATTTCGTTCTTTCCAAACATCCCATATAATAAAGCCCAGAACTAGAGTCCAAGCTTTATTAATGATTTCATTACTTTAGAAGTATTTCCTCCAATTCTTCAAATAATTGGTTATGTTGATTCTGTCTCTGTCAGTTT
The DNA here is from genome assembly GCA_000404065.3 of Pinus taeda. NCBI lineage: Eukaryota > Viridiplantae > Streptophyta > Pinopsida > Pinales > Pinaceae > Pinus > Pinus taeda. Next base: position 6,840 of record APFE030379643.1, read on the forward strand.
TCCTGAAGACTGAGGCCGCCCAATCCCACAAGGTAGAGGGTAAGGGGAAAAGGTTCAGTAAATGATCCATCATTTCTTCCTGTAAGCTACATAGATGGCATTTGGATGGCCCAACAAATCCCCTTTTCAAAATATTCTCCCAAGTGAGAATTTTCTTTTGGTGAACTAACCACATGAATAACTTGACTTTCATCCATTGCGAGTTCCTCCAAAGGTTATTCCAAACCTGGTCAAGGTTTGGATAATCGAAAATTAGGGCCATGCATTTAGATTCTTTGAGGTTAAAATTTCCTTCGGTGTTTCGACCCCATCTCAGTTGGTTAGACGAGGAAGACATTAAAATCTTCCTCTTCTCCAAGTCAAGAGCAAGGGAATCTGCTTGGGATTTCAGAGGGCTCTCTTCACTATATCCAAGATTCTTCCACTTTCGCCATTTATCATTTTCCCTTTCCTAATCCCAAAAGTCCCTTACCATGAGTAGAACTTTGTTATCTATGTCATTTTTGAGAGCGGTTAGCTCTTCTCTAAACAAATTTGGTTCCTGCTGCCAGTTATCCTCTGAAAACTGTGCAAGGTTACCAACTCTGATCTCCCATAAACTATGCTACTAGACAATGCCTCTATTCTCCCAAGAAAGGTTCCAAATGTGGGAGCCCTTGATGAGCCCTGACATTTTGATATGATCCCTCTCCTACCAATTACTTGCATATTCCTGCTTCCAAAGCTTAGCCCAATGGGTTGCCGATTCCTTGAGCCACCTCCACCAAAGTTTTGCTCTCGAAACTCTGCTGAGTATTTCAGGGTCATGAAGTGCCAAACCTCCATGGGCCTTAGGTTTGCATAGATTTTCCTAAGCTACCAACACCCACTTCTTTTCCTCTTTCCCTTTGCCCCAAATACAATCTCTTTAGATATTTCTGATTTATTATATAACACCTTTGGGAGCAGGGAGAGCTTAAAAAATGAATATGGGTATATCCTATAGGACAACCTTTGTAAGCACAAGGCACCCCACCAAGTTCAAATACCTGCAAATCCATTTCCTGACTTTGTCCTGAAGTTTATTGGTGATTCGCTCCCACACTCCCTTACTTAGAGGTTTGTCAGTAGAGGCATTTCAAGGTACATGGAAAGTAACTGAGCCCTTTGAAACCAAAGAATTCTCGTGAGCTTCCTTTGAATAACAAAGTCAGTATTGAAAACAAAACCTTTGATTTGTTAAGGCTTACCTCTGTACCAACTGCCAAAGCAAATTTGTTCAGGATTTGTTTGAAAGCTCTGGCTTCCTTGACCATAGGAATGCCCTACATCATTGTATCATCCATAAATTGTTGATGAGTGGAGGTACACCCATTCAGGGTAAGTTTCAGACCCTGGATTCTTCCTTCAGCATTTGCCATTTTGATCGCTCTGCCTAGTCCTTCCATCATGAGAACAAGGAAGAATGGGGGAGAGTAGATCCCCATGTCTGAGACCCCTAGAGGGAATAAAGGTTCTAGAGGGAGATCCATTAAGCAACATTGAGAAGCTAGCTATGGCTACAAGGGCCATAACCCATCTTATATAGTTGTGGTCAAAGCCATAAGCTCTTAGCACTTCCTTGACGTACACCCAACTTAGCTTATCGCAAGCTTTCTCTAGGTCCAATTGCATGATCATACCAGCTTTCTTATTTCTCTTAAGAGAGTGTATCACCTCGTGAGCTTGTATGATGTTGTTGAGAATGTCTTCTTCCACAAAACTAGTTTGCTCCTCTAAAACAAGAGCAGGAAGAAGAGGCTTGAGTCTGTTAGCGGTCACTTTGGAGATAATATTGTACACCACATTACATAAGGCTACGTGTCTAAATCTGTCCGGCACCATAGCTTTTTCCTGCTTTGGAATCAAAGCTATGAAAGAGGCATTAAGAGCTTTCAAAACAGTTTTCGATCTCCTAGAGTCTTCCACAACTTCAAGGATATCTTGTTTTACTATTTTCCAGCAAGCTTTGAAGAAATCCACATTGAAACCATCAGAGCCATGAGCTTTCCCATTTTGCATCTCATTGATAACTTTACTAACCTCCTCTTCTGACACTGGCCTGTTAAGATTGTGGTTGTGTTCCTTGGTTACAAGCTTAGGAATGAACTTTGTAAATTTGTTAATGAACTGAGATCTGTCAATGAGAGGATCCTCTGCTATGCTAAGGAAGTGTTGAACTAGGATATATTCTATTTCTATGTGTGGGAAAAGCTCTTTCCCTTGAGAATCTTTAAGTTTGGAAATTCTGTTATGGGAACTATGATCCAAGGTTGACCTATGAAAAAACTTCATGTTTCTTTCTCCTTCTCTAATCCACTGCACCCTCGATTTCTGTCTCCATAATATCTCCACTTGCATGCACCGATCTTCCCATTCATTCTGTAGAGGGTCGGCCTGAATTTTCCTTTCCTTCGTAAAACCCTTTGAGATGTTGATCTGATTAATCTCCTTGATTTTCTGCTCAACTTATTTTTTGGCTTTAAAAATATTTCCAAACTCTCGTTTGTTCCAATCTTTAAGCCTAGATTTGATGTGTTTGAGTCTTTGTTGTATAATGAACATTTTAGTGCCTTGAATGGGCCTTTCTTCCATCCATCATTTGTCAATATTTCTGGTGAAATCAGGGTGAGAGAGCCAGATATTTTCAAACCTAAAAGGTCTGTTCCTCGGTGTTCCCATAAAAATAAGCTTCTAGCTGAACAGGCCAGTGGTCTAAGCCTCCGAAGGGAATGATTAAAGCTAACATATCAAGACCTTTGATAAGGAGTTCCGCTAAGATTATGAATCTGTCTAATTTAGAGGCGAATTAAGAAGCCCCTCCTCTCTTATTATTCCAAGTAAAAATGCCATTTGTTGTTTCTGTGTCCACTAGCACCATGTTATTCATGAAGTTCTAGAAGGCAATGGAGTCCCTGCCTAGTTTTCTTGTACCGTCTTTTTTCTCTATAAGAGATCTTATCATATTGAAATCTCCTGCTAGAATCCAGGGCATATCAGGATATCTCTCCCTAAGTTCCTCAAGGGAGGTGAGAAGCTTTAGTTTGTCTTGTATTTTTTGACGACCGTATATGTTAGTGATCATGTAGATCTCCTTATCCCCAAACGGTTGAATCACCATCAATAGATAATTCCTAGAAGCTTCATCATCCAGGATTCCAAGATTTTGTGAATCCCATAGAGTGAGAATCCCCCCTACTGAGTTATCTGCTTTAAACTCTAGATACTCATACTTTATTAACCACTTACTGTGTATCTCTTTGATCTTGTCCATTGAACATTTTGTTTCATGAATAAAATCATATCTGATTTTTCTTCTTTTATTCGACTGCTAAGATTTCTTCGTCTCCTTCTACTTCCTAGACCCCTTATGTTCCAGATTGTAAGAATCATTAAGAAAGGTTTATAAAGGAGTAACTGGTAAGATCCTTCATCTTATCTAATTTAATCATAAGTTTCCCACATTCTGATAGCAGCTTGTTCTATTTTTTCCTTCCTCTTTTCCTACCCGAGTTCTTTGAACAAATCATCAGTGTATCCTCCATCATTTTCACTCCCCTATTCTCCTCGTTGTAATGGATTATTTTGACTCCAGAGAACTTTGCTTGAGATATCCAGAGGAAGAGTTATTGAACCCTATCAAACTCCTCTTTAGGTAGAGAGTCAACCCATTTTGTGATTCCCTGCTCTAGAAAATTTTCTAGATCTAAATTCTCCCTTTCTACAATCTCGTGCAGTTCATAGTCTTTCGTTCTGGCCTCACTTGGGGTCATCTCATGGTCCCTGCTAAGCTCCATCATGCTTGGCACATCATCTATTTGTTTTTTTTTTCTAGTATATCCTCCATGTTAGCATCCCCTTCCTTCTTAGTGGGATTACTCTCTGATTCCTAGTTTGTCCCATTGATTTCGACTTCTTCTTCTAAGATCTTGAAACTATTGTGGTTCGATTGTCTATCTTCAGTACTTTTCTTTTGGTGCCTCTTGCCTCCTTTCCCTTTACCCCCAACCTTAGTAAAGCCTTCAAGATCCTTGCCTGTAGTGGATTTCATGTTGTTCTCCTGCTTGTTCAATGGGCAGTCCCTGTATAGGTGCCCATGTTCATGGCACTTACGGCACCTGAATGGGACGTGTTCATAATCTACCATCTACACCCATTCCTCACCATACACTTCCAAAATGACTGCATTTGGAAGTTCCCCAGATAAGTCCATTTCCACACATATCTCGGCGAAGGAAGTGTATTTACCTCTTAGAGTAGTATCTTATATTTTTATAAAATGCCCTAGCTTGTTACCGATAGTCTTTAGAGACTCCAGTAGTGAATAATCTAAAGGAAGGGAGTAGATTCTTATTCATACCAGCACTGAGGTGAAAGTTTCTCATTGTGGGACACATTTCATTACCCATGTTCTCATGTAAAGGCCTACAAACGCGTAAAAATAGGGTCCTCCCTTGAACACTCTGTCTTTGTCCTCTAAGCTTGTGAACACAGCCATGAAGAAGCCCTTGGACCCAGGGTGAAGGTCTATTTTCCCCTTTGGTTTCCGGTGGTTCCTTATCCATGCTTGCAAAGCCTTCTTTGTCAACCAGATTCTGATAAATTTACAAATAACAACATGTTCCACCATGTGTTCTTTGTGCACCTGCAGCGAGGGGTCACATAAACTGACTCGAGGAATAGTGGTCGCCTTAGGTTTACATGCCCCTGATGTATTCATGGGAGCAACTTTATGACTGCTACCCTCTGTCCTCTTCTCCTTACCAGCTTCCTCATGGTTCTCTTCCTGTTCTTGAGGTCCAATGGTTTCCAATTTTGCTTTATTCATAACCTCTGTTGTCACCTCTGCTGGTTTCTTGAAGCAATGGGATTCAACTCCCTTGCTTCTGTCTGCAACCACTTGACTGTGGGAGGGAGCAGACCTCCCTCCTCCACGCCCCGCCATGGTAACCAGGTACACAAACCCTAAAGCAAAACCCTAGATCTAATTTGCAGAGCTCCAAATCAACCTCTCTTTTCAATTTCAGTAGATCGGGTAAAAATCCTTATTTCCCTCTAAGTTATTCGCTAAACTTTGTATAAATTAATGTATAAAATGCTTTTTCAGAAGAAATCACATTGAAGATTTTGGTCAACGCGTTTCGAACCAACAAGTGTGGTTCATCTTCAGGGCACGATGAAGAAGTAGATCTAGGGTTTAATAGGGAGACATGTAAACCTAAAAGCTAGAAATATGGCTATATTTGACTAGGGGAGGCAAATGGAAAAATTTATTATTATTTAAATAGATTTAATTATTTTATTAATTGTTTATTT
>APFE030379646.1:0-64207 GCA_000404065.3 Pinus taeda
AGCTTTTGACAGAAGGACTAAGGCTGAGGATTTCAACATGGGTGACAAAGTTCTCAAGTGGGATTCAAGAAGGGAAAATAAAGGAAATCATGGAAAGTTTGATTCCCTTTGGAGAGGACCATTTATCATCCAAGAAGTACAAGGAAATAACACCTACTTTCTTAAGAATCTTGATGAAACTGATTTGGATGAAGGTCCTGCGAATGGTAGGATGCTGAAGCACTATTTTGACTACCTTCCATGAATGTAGCATGGCTGCCCTTGTACATAATTTACTGTGTATATTGTTTTCTCTAAGCATGTGAATAACTTAGTTTCAAGGATATTGCAGAAGCAGGAAAAGGCTATAGTTCAGCAAGTTCTATAAATATGACAGTTTATAATTTTGAGGTTTCAAGGGTGAAAAACTCCGAGTTTTGAAGCAGTAGCCAAAGGGCCAAGGCATGCTGACCTGCTGTTCCTGGTCTTTCAAGAAGAAAAACCATCCCCATGTGGAGCCACTGTTGGATACCTATACCAATAGGTTTCATATTTCATGATTTGCAAATTCAAATGCCAAATATGCTATGCTTTGCTGATACAAAGATCCCATATTTCTAAGGTAAGGCAAGGTGTGTACATGCCTTCATGTTTACTAAATTTTGATGGATGGTCCAACAGTCTAATCTGGATCATGCCATGTTTCAATTTTCTGTTCTAGAATAAAGAAAGAAGTCTGTCCAAACTGTTAAATCTTGGCAGATCAATAGTTAGGTAGAGAAAACTAAGGCTCCCAACTGCTTAATCTGGGGCCTTGGAAGAAATAAGGGTAGTGCTAGATAGGAAATCAAAAGAAAATCCAATGGAAAAGAAAAAGGCACATAAGGGTCTGCAAGTCCAAGTGCACCCTCCAAGAAGAAACAAAAAATGCTAGGCAAATAGATGGGTAGGTAGATGGGGTTGCAGAAATGGTGTTCCTTTCAAACTGAATCTTGCTGGTCAATACAAGGAAAGCAACACAATGGAGCATGTCTAACTTCCCTTTTTCCCTTGTTTTTCACTCATTACTAACATCCCTTCACAAGTTGTGTTTATTATAGAAATTCAAGGTTTTATGTTGGTCCTTGTTTCCTTTAAGAGCCACACTCCTGGTACAAATTTCTTTTCATTTTGATCTACTCCCTAAGCTAAGTTGTTTCCAAACAAACTTAGTGACATCACTTCTCATTCACCTTCTCCCTCCATATTAACCCTTAACTTCTATTATTTAACTCCCTATGTTGCCCTTTCCCCTACTATTATAACACCATGGTGTATAAACCCCAAGCATTCTATAAATATCCCTCCCTTGGCATTATAGCCATATGTTTCACTACTAGGGAATTAAATTAACACCTGGTTAGTTTAAGAGCCCAAGCCTTGCCTCTTTGTCTCCCTCAAAAATCATTTACCCATTCATCCCTTCATTTTTGCCTATGGAACCTTGGAAAAAACCCATTTGCACCTTTAGACCCGCTCAAAAGGCAAAATACCTTGAAAACCCACTTTTTCCGCTTTACCCTAAGTTCGGGATTTAAACGCGTTTGATACAAAAATATATTGAAAAAACCCACTTAGCCTAAGTTTTGAGCTATGTGCACCTTTGCAAAGAAATTTCATAAAAAACCCATTTGTCCTAAGTTTTTGTGATATGCGCACCGTTATGAAAATACATTGAAAAACCATGAAGTTTGCAAATATTTCCAAAGTCCCGCCCGGGCACAAATCCCATCAAAAAATCATTTTTTAATCCCCGCCCGACGCCGTATCATCCGTGCAGATCAACGGCCCGTCGACCGTCCGATCAAGTACTTTTCATCCGACGGTTGACGCGGATATCGGACCGGCCCCGACGTCCTGAAGATATCGTCCGATATCTGTCAGAGGCTGACGTCAGGCCTGGTCTACGCGTCGCCCCCAAATCGTATCGGAGCCCCCTCTGACAGATTCGTTTCCGTAGCATAAGTGGTCCGATATTGCTCCACCTGTCTGCCAGCGTCAGCGTCGCCTCACTGCCTGCGTCATCGCCACGTCCGCGCGCCCCGTCCGCCATTGCTCCACCTGTCTGCCACCTCACCACCCCCGTGGACCACTCATGGGCCACCACGTCACCTGATGACGTCATCCTACCCTGACCCACCTGATGACGTCATGCTGACGTCATCCGAAAAAGGCGCCAATACCCCGAAAAATCCATATTTTTGCCAATTTTTCGCGTTTTTTCGCACTTTTTGGAAAAACTGTGTTGCGCCTCCTGCATGCGTTTTACGTCCAAAATTGCACCAACCTGCTCAAATCGACCTGGAGACCTTCGGCGTGCCTACCCACCTGCATTCGTGACCCAGACCATCGAGTTTACCAGGTATTTATCCCTGCAAGTCTTCTCTAAGCCTGGTTTTTGTCTGCAATTAACTGAAAACTCACTTAAGGCACTGAAAACGCATAATTCACCGGTAAACATCCTGCACCCAGTTCCCACTTGGAAATTTAACGGTCGAAATTCATTGGCCGTGCCTGTTTTAACAAAACTTTCATTGAAAACCTGCATTCCGTTCGCGCAGTCGTGAACAAGATACCCGGAACCTACATTTAATTATTGAGGAAGGTCTGTTAAAGACAAGGATTTGTCTTTTCGAGTGACTAGAGCAGTATTTCAATTGCTGCAAACTTACCCTGCTATCCTTCATTTCTCAATTCACCTCTTCACCCAAGCAATACTCTTTTTCTGTTGCCCAGTCTAGTAGCATCAGTCTGCATTCATAACAGAGTTTAAGTAACCATGGAGACTCCAGTTGCACCTGTGGCCCTCAATGTTGCTCCGTTGAATGCCCCTCAGAGAGAACTGGAGTGGCAGGATTTAGCAGACCTGGATTACCAAATCTCAGAAGACTGCCTAGCACACAGAAAATTCCACCTCCACCTGCTAAATGAGCTAAAGGCCAAGCATGAAGATAAGACAGACATATTGGGCATTTGGGATTCCTTCCTCCCAATCTTCAGGCTCCCTCAGGTCAATCAATTCCCTGACCTGATTCATCTGTGTGCTGTATGCTATGATCCCACTCAAAGAGCTGTGCTTGACCCTTCAGGCTCAGTTGTATTCTACATGACCCCTGAGGCCATTAGAGAGATGCTGCAATTTAAGACTTAGAAGAAATTGATTCCCTTGTCTTTGTTGGATCTGATAAACCAAGGAGCCAAGATGCTGACAGATGCTCAGATCACAAAGTTGAACCAATTGTTTATTAACTCTGACACTGTGCAATACCCTCCTATTTTTGCTGGTTACCTCAATCAGTTGGGTGTAGATCTTGCAGATATGATTAGTTCCATCTTGGGGTACAAATCAGTTGAATATATTAATGAAAATGTACTGGTGATGATGACTATGTTTTCCCCTGGAAAAACTCCAATCTATTATGACTATGCCACCTACATATCAGATAAGATGCATGAGCAGTTTTTGAACCTATCAAGAGAGAAGGTGTTCAGATACACCTCCTACATCTACCACTTAATTCTATATTATCAGAATGAGAAATTCTCCTTCATTATCAAAAGAACAGATGCACAAGGCAATCCAAGGTCAATAGTGTACTGGAGCTCAGTGTTTCATTGCAAAGCCTACTCTCCATACACTTACTATGAATTATAGACCTCTTCATTCACCCAGCCATGTCTTTGTTCCTAAGCTCGCCTCCTCCAAGACTGACTAATGAGATGCAGAGAATCCTGCAGTTATCCAAAGTGTACAGCATTGGGGATTGGTATTTTTACCAACACTACACCGTTATCAGAATATATGGTTGTGAGTTACCCCCACACAAATTGCCCAGGTATGTGCCCATGAGACTATTTGCTCTTGAATACTTCAGTCAATTTGGGAATGCTGATATGATACACTTCTCAGGCAAAGGCAAGAAAGCACAGCTGAAAGTGAAAAACCAATTGGGCCACATTGTCTTGAACAAAAGGGAGGAAGGCTGGAAAGAAGCAAACAGAATGCTTGAAAGCCTGGGCCTAAAGACTAGTTTCCTCTGGAAACCCTATGACCCCAATCACTCCATATCACTAAGAAGGGTCAAATATAGGCTCTCTAGTTATGACCATGTAAGCTTGCCTCACATTGAACAATATGCCAATCAACCAAAATGGAAAAGAGGCACACTAGAGGAACTTATTATACAAGAAGAACTAAATGAGAGAGCAAGAAGAAATCTCCTTAAAATGGCTGACTTAGAACTTCTTGCACAGGTAATCTCCCTTCCAAGCCCTCAAGTAGGAGCAGCTGCCTCATCCTCCACAGCACATCAGGAGGCAGTCAAAACTACAAATCAAGCTCCCTGCAAAGGCAAAGAAAAAGAGATGGAGCAACAGGTTCAGCAGGAGCAACAGGTCTAGCAGCAGCAACAGGTACAACAGCAGCCAGAAAAGGAGCAGCCAAGGCAAAAGGAACAAACAGCAGAGGCCCCAATGGTTACAGAGCAGCGGACAACACAAATGGCACCTCCCAGGCAAGACTCAAGGATTGATTCTTCTGTCGTCCAAACTCCACAAAGAGAGGACGTAAACAGGAAAAGGGACAGAGAGACTCCCCTTATTGCCTCACCAACTCAAGGGGAGAAGAGGTAAAGGTTAAACCCTTTTTCTGAAGAAGAAATGCCAATAGGGCAGACTTCAGGTACAGGCCTGCCCAGCATGGAGGCTTCAGCCAGTTCCTTCCAACAAGAACAAGAAAGGGTAGCAGGAGGAGAAGTTAGCTCCTCAGGCCAACAGAGGGAAGGTGAGAAAAGCATCAAGCAGCAATTTAAGGACATCAAAAAGAGAAATGAACCCTTAAGGCTGCAGTTATATAATCATTTATTAAAAATGGCTCCCACTAACCAGCAAAGACTCATGTCTGCATATGATGCACATGAGGGAAAAATGATAATGAGCCATTTCACACCAGCAGTGCAGCAACCACAGTCAGTTGCCGATTATATCAGGACGAACCTTGAGGTCCTGGCCAAGGGCATCCACTCAATGGACCAGATCGAATTGCACAAACAAACGAGTGAGATGGTGTGTGCCACCTTGGCAGACAAGACACTGGTAAACTATAGGCTACAAAATAGCCTTAATAACACCACTGCACAACTTGAGCTGGAAAGGGCTTCCTCTCAAGCTCAGGACAACAGGATCAAAGCTCTAGAGGAAATCATAATAGAGCTTGGACATGATCCAAAAGATGTCAAGGCAGTGCAAGAGATTCTGAAGCTAAGGGATGCTGATATGTCAGCACTGAGAAAAATGATAAAGATCCCAACAACTCTTCATCCTCAAACAGAAGAGATTGCCCAGCTCAAACAAGACAAGGATGCAGCTGCTATGCTGGTCACATTATATAGAGAGCTCATCCACACACAAGAGAGGTTGCAGGAAACAGAGGTCACCCTTCAGACAACATTGCAGCAAAAGGAGGCAGGGCAAACTTCACAACCTCCTCCAGGAACAATTAATCTGGAGGAAGCTCCTCAAACCACTGCTCCTCCCAGTCAGCAGACACAACAAGCAGCACTGTCCACCTCAGCACCAACAACAGAGCAGGCTGAAAGCCTTGACATGCAGAAGCTGAGAACTGAGATTCAAGCCTTGAAGGCTCAAATGTCAGAGTTAAATTAGGCCAAAGACACTCTGGCCAAAATCAATGAAAAATATGACAAATCTAAGCAAAATGTGGCTGAAAGAGAAAGAGAAGTAAAAGCTCTAAAAAAGAGAATAAATGAGCTAGAGAAGGAGCTCACACTGGACAAGGTGACAACTGAGCTCAAAAGGATCCTATGGGCCAATATTGGCCAGTCCATCACAGACCAGTGGGAGTACATTGAGGCCATTCATGAGCAAATGGCGCTCATTGGAAAAGCACACAAAGAAATCCAAAGGGCAAGGGCATCTCTTGGCAATATGCCTGAGGTTGCCACTAGAATGATAAATGTGCTCAACTACAGGACGAGCTCCCAGCTGATCAAAATGGGGATTGCCAACAGGACTGAGACCATCTCAATGATCAAAAGGGTCCAGACACTAAGAAACCTGGTACAGACCTTAGAAAGAAGAAGCCAGGATATGCAGGCAGATATTAATAAGTTTCAAGACAAATTCATGGCATTAACAAACAGAGGCCTTCCTAGCTTGATGGATGCTTCAGGAAGGCTACTTTCACATGAAAAATATGCCAAGAGAGTCAACACTTTTGCTGCCAATCAGATTGCAGAGACAGCTAGTGCATCAGCAGAAACAGGGCCAGCAACAGGACAGACCCTCTTCAATAGGGTGGAGAGCTTGTTTTTTATTATGAATGAAATTACTCACTTGTTTGATGAGCCTCCCAATTTTTACAAGTATACAGAAGTAGATGAGACCATGGGGTCAATTTTGAGGCATCAGTTGCCTACACAGGAAGTCTGGAGCAGTTTGATACAATTACTGTTAAATCAAAGCCAGTAATTATGTTTTTCTTTTTGAAATATACAAATTTTCATGCACAGGAAAATAAGGATATATCAGCAGGTATGCAGAAAGAGGCTGAGCCAACTCAGCACAACTATTCGGCCACCACAGCAGCACTGGCGGTCAAAGGTGACCGGGCCGAAAAGTTACAGGAGGACAGAGCTACACAGACACGTCATTCAGCAGTTATAACAAAGAATTCAACCGACTTAGTGAGCTCCAAAGGTCGAAATCTTCTGACAGGAATAAAGAGCATTTATGATGTACTAAAGGATGTAATAACTTCTTATCTACTATTTCTGAATGAGTTAATGAAGATATTTATTTCTCAGATGACTCAATGCCTGAGATATTTTGTATGAGATTTATATATATTCCCCCTCGCATTAGATAGCAGGGGTTGGACGTCGGATGTCGGATATTGTTCATATCTATTCTATTGTTCTTTTACTGTAACTCTCAGAGAAGTAATACAAAATATGATGGAATTTCCAAAGCTCTGTGTTTCTTGATGCTTTGTGGTGTTTAGCTGAAGGTTACAGGATTCCTGCATATTTCATGGCACAATAAGTTTCTCTTATAACTCTTTGTTATGTGTTTTGTTATCTTTCATATCTCTTTCGTGTTTCCTGTTTCTTACAGTTAATAGCAAGGAAAAAGAATAGTTCCAGGATTTAATCACAGATTACCTTGAACTCAATCTAAGCTATTTTGAATGTTTTCTTCAGTTATAGTAATAAAGGTGTAATTCTTAACTGCTACCCTTGCACACTATACCTTTCACAGTGATTATTGTTTCAGGAATTCAAGTTTTGCTCCTAAGGAATACATCTCTTTGTCACACTCCAGCTTAGTGGAAAATTCTTAAATGCTTTTCACTGGTTGTTTGCATTCCACCACCATAATTTCAAGTTTGTTTCATGAAGTATCTAAATGGCCCTGTAACTCCAGCTCCTCAAACTCAAGATTTCAAGAAACCAATAGCCACAGACTCCATTGCCCAATGGACTAACGTTATCTGCAGATCTCTACTTTAAGTACAGAAAGACATCCTTCCAACCAAATATAAACCAAAAACCTTTACTTCATAACTAGCCTAATATCCCCTCAGAACAGAGACAAACCTTAAAGAGAGAGCCCTCTCTGATTACAACTAGGCTAGAAGCTATAATCCAAAGATTGGTTAGTGGTTACCCCGGCCGTATTCCCTTGGGAGTCAAAGGGAACAACCTGGGTGTTAACAGGTCCGTGGTATTTAGTCCTTGGTATTTGAACCTATGGTTTTGGGCCATGGTATCTCGTCATAAGTGTTGATCCCAAGTATTGGGTCCATGGTATTGAATTGTTATGGTTTTTGGTCTGTGGTATTGTGAAAGGTCTAAGGCTATAAAAGAGGAAGGAGATCATTTGGCAAGGCATCTTCTGAATTATTGGATATCTGATAAAGTGCTAGATCTGGAATACTGTGATTGGGTTATGGTGCAGATCTGGATCTGAATGAAGAAGGAAACTGAGCGCAAGGAGAAGGATAAGTTCTATTGATGGGTCAAAATCTTAAGGCTGGAATAGTGGTATCTCTATATGATTTTGATTTGTGATATGTGGCGCACACTTGATCTATAAATCTGATAATCTGGGTTAACTAATATCTGAATGTTTGAAAGAATGAATTTATAGATCTGTACGCAGGTTTCTGAATAGTGAAGTAGCGTACATCTCTTGATTTATGTTCTAGATGCTTTTGTTTATTGCTACAGTGTTCTGGGTTCAGAAGTGGGGTGTGATAACTATTATTATGATCTCGGTACAGTCGTCAGAGAAGTGTTTATTTTGATTCAGTTTTGATTGGTGAAAAGGTGATTGATTGATGCAGAAATTCTTGATGTTTGATTGATGTTATTTTTGGATCCAGTCTGAAAATTTATGAAACGTGGTCCCTGGAAGGAAGAGAAGGTTGTAGTATTCTGCAGGTAGCAGCCTGCATACTAGTATCTCAACCAGTAGAAGAACTAAGGGGGTTGTATCTCCCTTCCAGGAGAAGTTGGAAAACGAGAGAGGGTTGTAGCTCTCTGCAGGTAGCAACCTGCGTACGGGTAAAGGACTGCACCAGTATAGAATCATTGTAAAAAGAAGTTTCTAATTGAAAAGATAGAGACATATTGTCGTAGGTGGTTTTCACCCACATTGGGTTTCCACCTTATATCTTGTGTTCTTGTGTGTGATTGTCTTCTGCTCTATTTTTCTGTTCCTGGTTACTGTTTATATGATCCTGATGCACAGATTAATGTTCAACATCTGTAGAATATTTTAAATTATAAGTCTGTATGGTATACATGGGTTTCCTTATCTGTAGTTGCATATATATGCGGTTTTCTCTAACTGAAGTAGCGTATATGTTCTGGGTTTGAAAAGGAAAATAATTGACCAGATAACACTGATTCACCCCCCCTCTCAGTATTATTTCCAACATCATTTCTTTGCATTTCTTTCCTTGCAATTAGATCAAAAATTTTTCTTTTATGCAATAGGATAAACAATCTTTTTCATTTCTTGAAAAATTAGATTCAATTTGAAAAATGGTCGTTCTACACCTTGGTTTGATTCACTTTCTCATAGTAGCTTCGGTAGAACTGTGCTTAATATGCATACAAAATTGTCACCTCATTAGTTTGTATGAATCTTGGATTGATAAATTAAGGCTGGTAGCCTTGGAAATTGCAACATTCTTGTTATAATACTAGATCTTATCAGATGAATCATTCTAGGTGGTGTGTTTTTATTAAATAAAAGTTATTAGTAAATTTTGATGAGTTAGATTGCATTTGTTGATAACACCAAGAGATGGCTATCTGTATTGCCGGTTTGACAGCTAAGTTATAAAAGGGTTTCCCATTGTTAAAAAAAAATGAATATTAAAAATATTGTAAAAATAAATAAATTAATAATTAATATTATATAAAAATTATTTAGAAACATTTTTTATATTTATATAACACAATTTAACTAATACATGAAATGCCTCTTTTTTGGACACTTTTCTGGTCAATTTTACCCAAAATTTGATAAATATTTTTAAGGATCATCAGGTTAAGTTGTTTAATATGTAAATTTTGAGTGCTTCATGGATTTTTCAGTATGCTAAATTCACTTATGTCTTAGAAAATCCATATTAAATAGGAAGAAATCACAATCCGACTCAAAATTTTAATGTTGATAAACAAAATTGTTTCATCTATTACTTAGACTCTTCATTTATATGACATAACTATAATAATTAATATTATGTATTATTATATAAATTTAATAATATACATGTTGGTAATATGTAATATAACTTATGCAAAATATGGGAATTATGTACTATTTTTTAATCTTTTTTGAACAATACGCACAGGAATTGGCTTTCACCAAACTTATTTACTGACATGTATTTAGAAATGGTCATGGGCCAACAGCTACGCATATGCCGTGGGCATCTACTATATGTAATTTTTCTACATAATGAAAGATTACGATTTTTCCTTTGGAAAAAAAACTTATACAAAATATAGAATATATTTCAAATATATATATATATATATATATTGGTTTCTTCCCATGGTCACCAAAAATATATAAGAATGGTGTGATATATATGCATGATTTGAATGTATTTTTCCATCTAAGATGGCTAATACAACCTTTTTTTGTTGGAAATTATTACATCGTGTATTCTTAGTTGTGTATGTAAGTTTAATTTATAGGCATTGTCACTCATTTGTATAGAATAGTATGGTGTTGCTTTCCTTGAAATTGTTGTTTCTACAAAGAAGAATTTATCGTCCACCTAAAATGATGATGAGTTCTTGTGGAACTCAATGTGATAGTTTTATTGAATGCTTCACTTGTTCTTGAATCTTAGACAATCATGACACAAAGGTTATACTTGTATCATTGTTCTCTTTGTTATTCATAGCAAAAGAAGTGGAAGTTCACAAGGGACCAATGACTGATATTCATAGCAACCTTGAAAGAAAAATAACTACTGGTTGAATGCACCATTCAGTTGTAGTTATGCCATATAATATGAAGATGAGTGTTCCTATGCTTTCTCTTATTACATTAAACCCAATGGTGATGGGACCAGCCCGTGACTTATGGCTTAACACCACAATAATAATTAACAACGAATGATTTAATCAATGGTTATGTGATTAGTTTGGTAATCAAGGGTTAGCACTGATATTTTGATTGCATTGATGATTGTATTTATTAACCTGAATGTTGAGAGGACAGTTGTCCTGGCCTCGGTTTTCCTTCCCGCTCTTGGACTCAACCCTAACCCTTTCGTTGCTACTCCATCATTTTTGTTTTGCTTTGTTTGGGGTTGAGAGCTCTGCTCACTGCTTCTGTGGGTGACTGTAAGTGTTTCAAGCCGATGCTTTGTTCACACTGACTATGGGCTTCTCTATTGGTAGGTGGTGTAACTATGCTTAGTGTTTGTATTGACATTCTCGTTAGCTCGGCTTTGTCATTTGATTGTTGGCTTTGTTGTGAGGGTTTCTCTGCTCCTTCGGTGGTCCGGTGCTTACTGTCTCTCCTTCATTCCTTACGCATTCTGTTGAGCTTTATCAATGGTTTCTTTAGCTACCTGTATGGTTATTTTGTTGTTTGACTTGTCTGTGTATTGTGAACACAGGTTGCGGCCTCAAAAGGACCCTTTCCTCTGCATTCGCTCAACTCCAGCAAGGTATTAACTCGTTCTCTGTTAAATGTTGTCTCCACAGTTTTTCTTGTATGCTAATAGTTACTGCTCCTTGTGAGTAGGGTTTCTTACAATGGCTGCGACCCAAATGTGGGTTCCTTCGTCCAGCGCTGACTGATGAATTGGTAAGTTCTCTCGGGCTTCTTCTCCCTTACTGTATGTCATTGATTTTTTTGCTTAACCTTCAGTTCAACGATGCTAATGCTTTTGTATTGTCTCTGTGCAGGTTATTGTGGCTTCTAGTTGGACTACTACTTGGCCCTTCCTCCAAATGGAACCAGTAGGGTCATTCCCTGTTGCAACTTGTTTTGTTACAGGTTTCCTTATTCATTTCCTCCCGTAGTGTAGTTGATCATTAGACTAGAAACTGGGTCTCTGTTGTGTCGTCATCTGGTTGATGGAAAATTTGGCCTTCCAACTCAGTTGTATTTTGATTTCATTGATTCTTCAATGGACTGTAATGATTTCAAGGTTATAACCCTAACCCTTGTTTCTCTGTTTTACTCCCGGAGGAGGGTTTAGTCGACCTTAGGATCAGTAGAATTTAGAACTTGTATTTGTATAGTTTATATGCAGGTCTTGATACTAAAACACTTTTAAAGATGAATGAAAAGAGTTTTGGATGTATAGGGTTACCTCTTTTATGAATGCTCTTCTCTATGGTTGTATTTGTCTTAATTAACTGCTTCAGCTATAGCGCACTCCAGTATTCCTGTAGTCTGTCGATGTGACTCAACTATCTACTCAGTCCTCACATTGATATTGTGTCTCTATCTATCTTCGATTTTTTTTGGAATTCTATCTCTGCTCGTGACTTGGTTACTAGAACTTCGTCGTCTCTGTTTATTCTGGAAGGATTCCTAGTAAATTATACAGTTGTCTTTATGTTACAGATGATAGAAATTAGATAATAAAACAAGTATTGGACAGATGGATTCAGGAATGAAAAATGTCTCTCCTTTTATTACTCTTCTGTACTAGAAAATGTCGAACCCCTTCCACACTGTGGTACATTGGTTTTGTAATGTTACAATACAGTTATGCAAATTGTTTGCAGTTGTTTCTTCAGTTACACAGTTGATAACTATCTTGTTGTTTTAGTTTTCTCGTTCTGTGGAATACATAGATAATATATTTCTTTATGTTGTTTTTTTTTTAAAGTAAATAACTGTAAAATAAGTAAAAGAAAGACAAAACAACAGTGTGGTTGTAACCACCTCCACCTAACTGTGCTGTCCCTAAATACCTATTAACTGATAATGAAATAAAACAAGTTCCTACCCTATTTTTAATTAGAAAACATAAATGAAATCTAAAAGATGATGAAACTCTCCTCCTTAGCTGAGACCAACACCTGGTCATGGTGCCCTTAGTTGGATCCTCCTGCATCAAAAGGGTAGGAATAAGAGTGTGATTGACCATCTTTGTTTGACCATTTGTTTGGGTGTAAAAAGATTTCAAAATTTATAATAGGAATCCCAACAAGTTCCATAATGCTTTCCAAAAATAATTGAGAAAGAAAGAGTCCATATATGATATAATGGTGTGTGGAAGCCGAAAATATGTTTGGAATTTCCTTAAGAATAGATCTACAACTTGAGAAAAAAATTTGGTCTTAGTGTAAGGAATGAAAAGAGCTATAATCTCTGAAATATGATAAACCACTCTAACCTCTGAAAAATGACACATCACCACTAGGCCACAATTATGCTCATAGAAAATGACAGGGAGGTCATTGATTAAGTGCACACAATTTACTTTTCATGGGTAGGATGGTATGGGAGGTTCTTGATAAAATCCTAGCTTGCATAGGTCTAGTCAATAGAATAATGTTCTAGATGTTGTAAGATCTTAGATGATCCAAAATAAACTCCATATACTAAAGCATGGGCCTCTTGGAGGAGCATGAAACTAGTATAAGATCATAGGGAGGAGTCAAAAAATTTGTGGATAAAATAATTGCATATATCATCAATATAATATTGCAAGTAACAACATTTCCATTTCATACCCATGAAATTGCACTTCATTTTCCTTGAGGGACTCTCATTTTCTCTACCTCCTCATTTTCAATAAGGAGAGGAAAATACATTCTCCAATAGCCCCCCTCTTTTTGAGAATGAACATCCAAGGACTACAATGTAGAAGATCCATTTTTATTTTCCATCACCTAGAGTAAATGGTACACCTATAATTCCCACCAACCCCCTTGATATGTTGACCATATGGATACTCATGTCATATTTATCCTCCTTGTACCATGATAGTTCCAATACACCACTTATTAATTTGCTTTTATGCCCTATCTATCCTTTGGGTTGTTTATCACATAATACCCTACAACCACCAAAGACACCAAACCTACCAACTAAACCTTACACATGAAGGAAATCCATAGGAAGCTAGGGACATTAATAGGAAATTTAGGCACACCTTTAATCCTAGTACTAGTTATACCCTTCCAATTGGTTAACTTGATGCATACACTCATATTCTTATTCCTTTTTCCCTATTTTAGGCCAATGGTAATTCCACTCCAAAACACTCCAAAATCCTAGAGATTTTCCAATTTCCCCATTTGTTAGGTCCCTATAATACTAGTGTAGTAGCCCCCAAATTGTTATTGTTGTGCCTTTACGTTATTATTGTTATGTACGCTCTGATTATATTGTGACCCCTTAGACTCCTATATATACAAAGGAGGTATTTTCATTTGTATCATCCAAGAATTCTTCATTTATGTAATTTAAAGGAGGTTCCCCCTCAAAGTGGATAATTTTTAAGTCGTTGATATATCTATTTGTGAGTTGGTTGCATAACATTTGGTATTAGAGCAATTTGTAGTTCCTCCATTTGTAGCAATTACTTGAAACAATTCAAAAGATTCATGGAAACCCAAAAATTATTGTAAGTGACATAGTGTTATAGCACCATTTACCACTCTTAGTAGATTTGATGCTCTAGTTATGGCCTAGGGAAACCCTTCCTTTTCAGACTTGGTCCAAATTCAAAAAAATAGTGTTTTACTTCCCATACACTATTTTTCCCTGTATAAAAAGCATGTACACATGCGTAAGTCTATACCATATCCACGTATATGTGTTAAAACACTAAAAAATAAATAATCTCCTTAAATTCAGGCAAATGTTATGGGTTTTACCTATTACTCACCTACTACAGCCCGTGGCCCAACTATTTCCTAACTGAAAAAAACTAATTTGGAGAAGTATAAATAAACCTCTATGGGAAGGCCTAAAGGGAGAAGATATGAGATATTGATATTATAGTTGATTACATCCCTAATCAATTCTGAAGAAAACCCTGTGCCTCTTGCACTCCCATGTTATAGGAAACCTCTGTTTCCTTGTTTGAGATGTCCTTCATCCCTTTTATGACATCCTTCTGTATACCGATGGAGGAAGATTATTGAGGCCCGAGAAGGACGGATCCGGAGGACGGTTCCTCTTGGAGCTAGAGGAAGACTCAGGTTGTAGTATTCCACATTTCATTTAGCTTACATCAATAAAGAAATGTTGTTCTGTTCTTGATATCTATTGTGTTTATGCATTAATCTATGTTATGATTTGCTGATGAATCTAATGTTAATGTTTATTTG
The DNA here is from genome assembly GCA_000404065.3 of Pinus taeda. Lineage (NCBI taxonomy): Eukaryota > Viridiplantae > Streptophyta > Pinopsida > Pinales > Pinaceae > Pinus > Pinus taeda. Next base: position 14,871 of record APFE030379646.1, read on the forward strand.
TTCATTTTCTTATATGATCTAACACCTATATCATGAACATGCTTTCTATTACTGCTATTGAATATGATTTGCTTGAATAAGTTGTAGGTTCTAAAGGCATTAGAAGGAGCAGAGTGTTTGGACCCTACAGGATCGACCCCAAACATAGGACCTCCGAGTAATACCTCTTCTTCCTACTTAAGTAGTTTAAGCATTTATATTGTTTGTCTACGTGTTTCTTTATGCTATATGCCCTCCGCTCTGTTGGGATTTTCAACCCAAGACCCTAGGGTGTTTCTACCCGCAATAGAATTAACGACTCCACTAGAGAAAACATTCTTGTTTTTCCTGGTTTGGGTTGTTTGTTCTTGATTAGGATTTTTTTTCTTGATTTCTTGTTCTTACAGTGTCAGTGACTTGTTGACTTCCCAGGCATAAAGTCTAATCTTTTGGATTAGGCCTTGATTTTTTATGTTTCTTAAATGAGCTTTTTATATGCGTTTTTTTAGGGATATAGTAGCATATACATGCTTGTTTACTCAAATATACTCACGTATACGCGATTTTCCTGTGTTATAAATGCATGTGCATGCCTCTGTGCCTTTACATAGTCATGTATACCTAATTTTGAATTTATTTTTCAAAATATTTTGCCCATTTAAGTCTGTTGCCTGGTGACTTTTGCTATTTTCTGGTCATTCTCTATTAGTAGAGCTCTGCTCTCTTGCAAGTTTTCAATTTTGAATCTTCTTCTTAGTGAAAAACCTAGTTGACCTAGGATTTCTTTTTGAGTGAGGTTTCAGTTTGTGTTTTAGGTTCAAGGCTTCTGCCAGAAGTTCTTGGCTGTTCTAGCTTTCTAGAACAAGAAATTGATTTCAGTTTCATTTATAACCCAACTTTCAAATTGCTTTTCTTTGTTTTCCATTTTGGTTGACCTATTTTGTTTTTCATGGTTTTTTAGTGTCTCTTTGGCAATCTTAATAGTGTTTCTTGACATTCTATTGGTTTGATGGAGTCTTTTATACTGCTATTTCAGATCAGTTAATGCAAGTTTGTAGTCCTTTCTCGTTTCAAGTTTCATTTTATTGATGAGTTGCATAACGTGCAAAGTTCAGGGACTTTTTATGTTTGTTTCTTGATCTTTGAAGTTTAGTAGTCTTTTTTGACCTAAAAAAGTTCTTTGGGTTTCTAAAAGGAAAAGACAAAAACATAGATTTTGCCTTTCTTTTTCTTTTCAATTTTTTGTTTTTGGTTTCTTTTGTTTTGCTTTTGAGCAATTGTGAACTTTTTCAATTGGTTTTTCTTGGTTTTGAGGGAAATTTGTTATTGATTTTTTGTCCTCTTTATTTTCACGTTGGCTTACCGATCTTGTAAAGAAACACATTTTCTTGTTATATGAGTATTCATAGGATCTTGCATCATCATTCGAGTTTTCATTAGGTTAGTTTTCACAATAAGCAATTTTAGTATTTTTTGTTAGATTTTGAGTGTGTGTGGACTGTTTCTGAAAAATAAAAGAAAAAAGAAATATTTTTCTTATATAAGTTTTTCGTAGAACCAAGTAGAAATCCCTTTTTATTGAAGAAAATAACCACATGCATATAATTAAGTTTCTATTTATTTCTTTTTGCATGAAAAACACGATAAGTTTCACTCACGTTGTACCTTTGACTTAAAGAACAACCCACTAAAATCAAGCACTTTAATAAAAAGAACTAGAACTTTTTTAATTTTTCATTAACAACACCAACATGTTAAGTTATTTAGGGTCTTGGAATAGGTGAGTGGAGAGTTAACTCTCGAAGGCCACTCAAACTATCAAACATAGAAGTTGAATAATGAGTGAAATCTAGTGTTGTTAGAAAGTCCGAGAAAACTCTGTGACTGGGAATCAAGCACGAGGGAGAGTGAAGATAACAAAGAGGGATACCCCCTCTCCTACTCGTTGGATCCTGCCCCACGACTATTCCTCTCAGCTTTTGATACGAACCAGTGCCCTTAGTTGCTATTCCTAGGGATCACATAGGTGGATGCAGAGGGGAATTCTGTGGCACCTGAGGTAGACGTTGCATCACATTCATTAGTACTTCTGGAGGGTACCCTTGTGAAGCTTGGGTGCTTGCACCGGCAAAGGATTTTTTCTGGAGGTTAGCGTAACTATTTCTGTTACCTTCGCTAGTAGGCTTGGGCCATAATTATTCTAGACTATTTTCGGATCCTTGATTTTCACTTTCTTGTATTTTTGTGTCCGGTACTCATCACCCAGAGTGGAAATACTTGGGAGTAGATTGATTGATTGTATCTTTTAGGGACTTTTTTTAGAGAGTTCTCTTTGCTCCTAGTTGGAATAGCTTTATAAATTGTTTGAGTCTTTAATTAGTTCTCTTAAAAATAATTAAAAGTGGTTGATCGACCAGTTCGTCGGCCTAGGAGGCTTCATGGGATTTCACCTACGAGTGATGAGCCTTCTTCTAGAAGGCATAGGAGCAATTCTGGTGGTTATTTCCAATTAGTGGCAGCAGACACAACGAAGATTGATCCTCCAGTTGAAGTTATTGATTCACATAATAGACCTAGTATAAGTAGAGAGTTGGAGAGGAACACTCCAGTCCTTTCTAGAGTCCTCTTCCAATTGGAAGATGTTATAGAGATTGAAGAACTTTCGGATTCTCCTTTGACTCCTAATTCTCCACTTCCTCCCGATCATCCAGACATTTTATTATACGTCGGGACTCTGACCCACGGGCCTTCGAGCCTAGGTCTATTTCGATATTTTCCTTTGATGACCATTGCTGGGAGCATGGTTTCCACTGTGAGTGCTACTAGTATGAAAACTCCTTTATCAGTACAAGGAGGAGGTACGATTTCCATACCTTCAATCACTACTAGCACTGCAATTTTTGGCTCTACCTCCATTACATATTCAATTAGGGGCACCCAAGCTTTTTCCTGTGGCACTGGTTCTTTCCCCTTTGGAATGCCGACCAACACAATTCCTTCCATTCCGTTAAGTTTTCCATCAACTGCCTCCACATCTATGACTTCCATGGCAAGTCGGTCAACTTCTTTTCAGGGTTTTCCTTTTGGGAGTGGTCATATACCACATTCTAACCCTTCTTTAGGATCAATACCTTTTCCCTCTGTTATAGGACAAATTGACCTCCTAATCAACTCAAAGGTGAAAGACAATATGACTGAAGTAATGACCATAATTGCAGGCCCAGAATCCACACTAACGCTCTCTATACACTGACAACCTGCTTTTTAAAGCTTGTTACCAAGCATAAAGGAGCGTTAGTCACCCTGCTAACTCTTGTGGTTAGACCAGGGGGAGCGTTAGTGAACTTAAGTGATGTTCAAAAGGTTATGCCAATGAATCTGCTCATAAATATCTAGATATTAAATCCCTAAATTTGTGCAAGAAAAGCAAGGAAACTCCAAAAATCAAGATATTTGGACAAATTCTATTCTGAGAATGAAGGCAAATGGGAAAAAGATTGTAAATAGGGCAGGTTCATAGTTTTTGCCCTAATGAAATCTAGATGAAGCTTGGCAGCCCTAATTCGATTGCTATGTAAACAACGAGAGGACCATTGCAAAAGGGATCAGAGCATTTGGAAGGATAGCCCATAGAGATGTTGTGAACTGTCATATTCTTGAAGGAGCTAGCTGAAAGGAGAGAGGGAAAGGAAGAAGGGGTGAGAAAGGCTGATACAACGGATTGCTGTAATCACTCTTCCATTCTGAATATAGAACTGCAGTTGTGTTCCCTACTCCAAAGTGTTGGTGATATTGTGCATTTATTTTTTCATTATGATGCTTGTCGAGTTGAGTAGTTAAGTTATACATTTATACATGTTTGTTATGGATTCTTACATTTATTTTCAGAAGCGTATGCTGTGATTGGTTTTCCTTGCCCTTTGTGCAGGAATTGTCTTGGAGCTGACTTAGAAGGAGTTCTTCTTACCACACGGAGATCCCTAAGTGAATCTAGAAGGAACCAAAGGTGATCCTCTTTCCATACCCTGTCAATTTATGTTTGATAGATGAACATGTGTGTAACTGGTAGCTTTTGCAGATAATATTATGGTCTGTGGAAGGTCTCGGGAAGGCCTTTGAGGGTAGTTTTCATCCCATGCATTTTACCCCATAGCAGAATTGGCGACTCCACTAGGGACTATACATCTAGTTCACAGTTACCCGGACTCCTCTCATATCTTCTCTTTCTTCTATGAGCTTCCCGCTTTTTCAAATCCTTTTTTTATCCACCATCTATCTTGTTGCATCCTGCAAAGTTGCATTCTCCTCAGAAACTGATCCTAAAGGCCCTATTTTTGAGCTATTTCCCTCACAAATGTAGGTTGCTAGTCTACACAGAGCTTTATAAAGCTCTTTGAGTGTGCATAGGGAGCATTAGTGGCCAAACTAACTCTCTGTTTACAAAGAAACAGAGCGTTAGTCTCCCATTTCCATGTTTTTCAGAAGATTTTGTGGACCAAAAAGGGGGGGAACTTGTCTCAGGGGCCAAGTAAGATCTGCAACAGTATCATGTTCACAAATTTGGTGTCTTGAAAATTTATTTTTAAGAAAATGTTTTAGTTTTTCTCTCTTAAAAGTCATTTTTTTTAAAGAGAAGCTGATAAACTATATATCTCCGTCTGTCGAAATAGTTGTAGGCTGCTTCATTTTGGTTTTCAGTAGTTGTTAGGGAATATTGAGAAAAGAAACTTTCGGTTATGCAAGGGTTGAATGGCTTTAGATGTACTGATGAATCCATGAATATGTGAAACGATACATGTGTAGAATAAGACTTGTTTGCATAAGAAATTGATTTTTTTTTTGTTAAATAAAAATAAAATAAATAAATACAAATAAATAAATAAAAATAAATGGATAAATAAATAACTAATAATAATAATAATAATAAATAAATAAATAAATGCTTAAAATAATAATAATAATATATAATAAATATATATATTAAAAATAAATAAATATAAATCAAATAATTACATTTAAATATAATCAATCATTAATTATACCTGTCACTTAAAAAAAAAAGATAATATTAATAATAATAATAAATAATAAATTAAATTATATATATAATATATATATATATATATATATATTATATATATATAATAGATAGATAGATAGATAGATAGATAGATAGATATATATGAATTAATAATTATGAATCAGTTAGGCTGACATTAAAAAAAAGAGACATCAACTATCTTTTCAAATAACTATTAATAGCTCCATATTTTCTCACTCTCTCTTCTCAAAATACAAACCACATTGCCCTGATGATGGACTCACCAAGCTAGTCTGAAACGTTGGTTTCATAAACTGTTCACAGGTTTTTCCACAAACATAAAATTGTTCTGCATCATTTATTGAGTCGAGAGTCTCACCATATTCATACGTCAACACCGCTACTGAAGACAAATAAGCAAGTACACTTAAATTTACATTAAAATCAATCAGTTACTCTTTTTTGAGCAAACCAACATTAGCTAGATTAGGACCTTGGGATAAGCATGTGAGTGAACTGCCCAAGGTTGAAAATAAAAACTAGTGTTGTTAACGAGTGAAAAATCCTTCTGCACTCATATTACCAGGACCACTCCACTAACAACAGAGAAAAATACGAGACAACATCGGACTGTAATTGAAGGTAGCCCACCTTTTCTTACAACTCCTTTGGGCATTCTGTGTATTGGGGGTCCCTTCAGGGATTTCAGAATTGAGTCAGGGACTCAGGTATCTTGCCCACACAGTGTGCTATCGATGACTATGTCCCCGCTGGTAATGTCTGTGATTTGAGGTATCTCTAGTGGCCAAACCTTCTAGGTACTTACACAAGGTGACTAGGACAGGCTGTTCTGGTACCTAAAACGGACGGACCTACTTTGTCTTCAATTTTTGGGAGGGTGCTCATCTTCACGAGAGTACTTGGCCCCTCAATCTGAGGTTTGGGCGAAGCTCAAAAGTAACCATAACCATACATTTGGCCATCCTTCTCTGTTATTCATTGAGAAACTGGGTTTCATATCCAGTAATCGGTGCTTATCAGACAAGGTATTTTTCCCTCTGTTTGTTGATTGACATATTTACTGTATTTTTTTTCTTTTAGGTACCTGAGTGCTATCGTTTGTGAGACTTTAAATAATATCATCTTAAAATATATTTGATAAAACTTAACAGTCATTGTGGCTACATCCAGCCATCATCGTCAATCTAGATGATTGTTAGGACTTCCTCCACTCACTGTGGAGGATCTGCCAAGTTCCATTGACTCAGATTCCTCATCTTCGAGGAATCAGTCTCCTAAATCACACACAGGGTCTAGATGGACAACCGACGATTCTAGTTTGCCAGAGGATTTATTCCTCATTTTAAGACTCCGCTTACAGATCTATCAGAACCTATCATTACTCCCATAGTACCAGTACTTCCTTCTTAAGTAGGTGGAACTTTCCCATCTATCCAGTTGGCGCCTCAAGGGTTGTGGAATTATAGAGACATTGTTGGTCCTCTACCACTTCCCTAGTTGACGGTCATCACAACACTGGTAATGTGGAACCCTGTAATCTCGTTCGTCCCAGGTACTGCAACTCACATAACACCCTCTATAAGTGGAACCCAGTAGATGCTAGGTTCCACTCCTATGGTGCCACAAAGCATACCTTCGACTAGTGCCACATATAGTGCTCCATATAACACTCAATGCGGCACTATGGGCGTGGTCCTAGTTTACCAACACCAAGGTTGGCCACCAATTTATAGTTCCAACCCCCAGATTCAAATATCTGGGGCGGTTCCCAATATGCACATGCCAGCGGGGAATGTCACAGTTCCCCCACTGTGCTCAGGCATGCATGGACAGTCGTTGATTAACATGAGTGTTCCCTCTGTCAATCAAAGCCATATGGTTAGTTCTATGTCAATTGGGAATCCACAAGGGATTCCCACCCAATCCATGGGGTCACCCTACTCACAAGCTCAGATGAGTCAAAGGGGCACCGCTTATACTGGGGGCAACTTCATACCCCAGTATCAAAATCCTCATGGAAATCCCATCTACAACATTGTACTGCAAAGCAAATGTTACACCATGCAACCCATGTACATCATGGGGAACCAAACGATGGGAGGAGCACAGAGCTCCTCAGGTCATCCGTCATCACTATGGTCCGAGTTGGGGGCACCCAACAATTTTCCTTTTTTGGCAACATTGGATATCCCCAACTTATACAAGTTGAAAAATGACCCCATCTATCACAACTTACAATGGTTGTCGATCCCGCATAAAATACCGACAGACATTCCTTAGTTCGATGGAAAACAAGGGGAGGATCCGGGCACTCATGTCACCACCTACCACCTCTGGTGTGTTTCTAACTCTATGGTGGATGACAGTGTTCGATTAAGTCCTTTTCCCCACACCCTCACTGGCAATGCCATAAAGTGGTATATTGAGTTACCACGTGCGTCAGTGAATACCTTTGATGCTTTAGCGATGGAGTTCCTAAAGCACTTTTAGTTACCTATCTGTTATGAGACAGGGACAGATCTCCTTACTTCGTTTTGTCAGGATATCCCCACCCACATCTCTGATCATATCCATGAATGGATACGTAGGCGGAGGTTAGTCAAAGCTCCCATCCTTGGTTTTCTCTTAACAAACTGGTTCTGTAAGTCGTTACTCCCACAAATCGCTAGAGATGTCACTCTAGGTTTTGTGGTCACAGAGGACTAATCCATACGTTGTGCCCAACACTTAGATTTGATCTATTCACAGTTTGGCACTCTCTATGACATTATCCCCTATGCTCTCGGTAACCCCAATCCTCCCACCATGTAGCACCCTAGAGCGCATGCCGACGGAATCGTCGGCACAACCTCCAGGGTCGCTGTAAAACAACTCAGTGGTTCCATTGCCAAGCTGGTAGTGGACCCCCCTACCAAAGCGACTACTCTTCCTGCCACTGCGGTTAATTCTGTGTAGTCTACATAGAAATCTGGTAGTAAGAACAAGAAGAATAAGAGCAAGACTGCTACTTCTGAGGAGCAGTCATCTAAGCAACCCAACCTGAAATAGAAGGCTGTTGCGCCTACTGATGCAGAAAAGGATAAAGGCACCAACTATTCATGCAAACTCTGTCTTGAAGAACACGTAACCTGGCATTGTCCGCGTCTTTAAGAATGCACAGATTACCTTACCAAGAAAGATTCTGGTAAGGCACCTGCTGTCCTTAGAAATCTTTTTCCTAATCAACCACAGCAAAATCTCATTGCCAACCAACCGCAGCCCACATCAAGGGCCAATGACGGTTCGTAACATCCTTCAGCTGGTGAAGGAAGTTCTATCGTTTACACATTTGAAATGGTATAACTAGCCACAAGAGCCAAATCTTATGGAGCTCCTTTCGCTCCAGTAGCAGAACCATCCATAGGTCAAAACCCATTGCTACCCAACGATTTGCATATCGAAAGGCTGGTTGAGGACTTTGTAATTCGACGCACAATGCACAACACATCTACATGTGCTGCCCAACACTACAACATCATAGAGGATTTGGTGCAAGCGTCGTCAGCCATGTCGGCACTCGAAGTATTATAAACGTGCCCCAGCCAAAGGAAAGCTTTGCTTTTATCTATTGGGGGTATTCAACCTATGGATTCCATGCTTGCTATTTTTGACATGGATAAGTGTAAACCTCCCCTTTCCCACCAGCCTGCATTTCAGGTGCATATCACTTCAAAAGGTAAAGGTACACACTGAACTATCATCGACGAAGGTGCTTCAACCTGCGTCATGTCAGCTTCATGTTGGCTCACCTTAGGTTCCCCTAACCTCTCCCTGCCATCGAACTCCCTTAAAGCTTTCGATGGCCACACCTTTTTCCCAAAAGGATACTTAGCCAGTTTTCCCATCACTTTGGCTGGGAAGACAGTAACAGTGGATGTAGAAGTCGTGGACAAGAGACTCAACTATAATCTGTTGTTGGGTCGCAGTTGGACATATGCCATGATGGCCTTCATATCAACTGTCTTTCGTATCATCCTATTTCCATTGGATGGAAAGGTCATTACAGTGGATCAGTTGTCTTTATGCACCCCTGATTATCGCCATTACCAAATGGCTCCGTACCCCTAGTAGGAGGTGTAACTGACAGTTTTGTCAGTATAGGTACTGGTCTGTTGAAGGCTTCCTCCTTGATGGGTTGTTTTCCTCTTCCGTCATCGCAGGTTCCACAATCAGTCAACATGCTTTCATTAATTCCTCATGAACTCACTGATCCCTGGATCCTAACAGTGCCTTCAGACCTTGACACATTCAGAGACCATATGCCACTCTCACCAGTTGAATTGGCCTACCAAGGAATTCAATCAACATCCACATCTTTGGTCATGTTGGTTATCACCGACGTACCACCCCCCTTCCCATAACCGCTCCTCCTTTAGATCCATGTGATCAACTCCCATCAATGGATGAAGCCGTTCGAGAAATTATGAGTTTTGAAGAGCAACATTGGGAGGATTGGCATATTTGGGGTCCGACATCTGACTCGGACATGATGCCTCTTCAAGTCCTGTCCTCTGACACAAACGAAATCATTTCCCCACCCTATACAAGCATTCAAACTCTTGGGATGGATGAAAATATGGACGACACTTCCAGGTCATTACCCATAGATATTTTAGTCACGACAGGCACCATGGAAGACACCCAGCTTAGAGCAGATTGAAGTCCTAAGGAAATTGCAAGCTTCACCTACCTACATGAGGAATTCCATGAAGAATTTGTTTGGTCTCATGAGGAAATGCCTGACTTTAATTTGTCATTTGGCGCGCATGAAATCCAACTTTACGACGAGCCAAAACGAAATGGGTGGCCAATTCCTTCCCTCGAAATAGCCGTTGAACCCATGCCCGGCCCCACTACCGAAGAAGAACGCCTAATATACCTCAAACAACTGGATAAAACCCATCAAAATGCCGATTTGGCACTCACAACTCACAAGGAGCAGGTACAAACCCAATTTGCAAAGGTAGTTAGGTTTAGTTCTTTCCAAGAGGGCGATTTCGTATCGCTATATCATCGAAAAGATAATCTCTTGGAGGCATGCATGCTTCGACCCATATGGCTAGGTCCCTATGTCATAACGAAAGTCCTCCCCTCAAGGGCATATGAACTGCAGGACTGGGATGGAATCCCACTCAAGGATCCCACATACGGGCTCTATCTGAAAAAGTATTGTGCCTAGTGTCATGCTAGGCATGTGCTTTGTAATTTTATGTATTCATAAGTTTTTCTTACCTTTTTTTCATGTGATTGGATTGTTTTGTTATTTAGTGGAGTACTTGTCTCATACATTCTTCTCGTAATGCAGATGTCGTCGTTGCCCTTAGCATATGTAGGACATGCGGATGGTGCCAGTCATCACACATGGCACATTGCATCAGCTATTTGGGTCATCTATACACCTGAGTCGGAACTATTTTGCTCTAGGGGAGTCTTTCTTGGTACCGCCACCAGCAATATTGGTGAGTACATGTCTGTCATTTCGCTTCTCACGGAAGCGTTATCAAGGGGCATCTCCAATCTGGTGGTCAGGTTAGACTCCCAGCTGGTCGTTATGCCATTGAAAAACCATTATCACATCCGTAATCCAGCCTTGTTACGTAGCTATCTAAGGGTGCGACTCTTGGAACGTCAATTTGAAATAATCACATATGAACATGTTCCTCAAGAATTTAATATAGTTGCTGATTCATTAGCTAACTATGTATTGGATTTGCATTTGTCTCATTTGTTATAGCAGCATGCATGAGAAGTAAAACATTTACTAAAGTTAAAAATTTGTTACAAAAAACATTTAAAAACACATTTACACCACCAAAATACAAAAAATATCTGTATATATATATATAGATCGAAATCCAGTTTTTTACATCAAAATATTCCAAAACTTGGATGATTTAAGTACAAAATGGCTCAAAGCCCAGCTACAAACAATCATATGGCTACGCCGGAACACCTGCTACAATGAGCCTATTGCTCCAGAAAAGCTAAAACAGCTCTAGCTACCCTCCGAAGAGGAACCAGAAACCACTCAGGTACAACAACGGTGTGTCACTGCATATGAGTGGGAATCTCCCTCATAGGAAGGGGGGGGGACACCCATAATCAAACCCTCTAGATTCCTCAGAACCTCACAGAGACTGTCGGCATCACCCCCTCCAGCATGTAGTTGGCCGCCTCATCGCACATAATGAGGTTTGCCTACAGGTCGTACTAGCACCACATATGTGTTAAGCATAAAAGTTTCATGTTAGTTCTTATCTCGTCATTAAAAAACATTATATATACATTCAAAAGTGCAAAAATACTTAAGTACTATCAAAAATATTCTCACCTTGAGGACCCTAGTTGGTCCCGGGCGGTAGCATCAGGTCTAGGTCGGCGATAAATTCCATGCCTTCATAGGCATAGTCATCAACAATCACTATCTGGCTACGAAGCCACTGGAAGAAATCTTCGTCAACAAAGTGTCGAAGTGGTCCTCCTCCTGTGCGAGGATCAAGTGATGACCAGCGACCCTGCCTTGGCTCCCTCAGATCAAAGGGATCTAAGCTCACCCATGGGCACATGATAGGTACCCTCTCAAGGAAAAATGAGACTATGATAGTACCGTACCCAAAACTGTGTTAGGTACGGGTCTTGCATGTTGTCAATTCTGCCTTCAACTGGTGAAGACTGCTTCACACCAGTTGAACATCTGGGGCTGGACATAGTCAATGGAAAACAACAGTTGGGCCTTTGTCGCTACGTGGGGACTTTTTGACCCTGCCAAACACACAATCAACCATAAAACTACCCTCATAGACTGAGATCGAATCCTCTCTATCGATACTCTGCCACTGACTAGCCCACTCCCAAGGATGCAGTAGATCTGTACCAGCTCTGAAGTAGATCGTGGATCTAACCTGCCACCGGTGAGGTTTGCTGGTGCCCCACGGCATGACAAACCAGTAAAAATTAAATATCATCCCAGTCAATTGCCAGCTTTTGATCTCCAATTTGGAACACTTGCTCGTGTTCATTCCAGTGTTGTATGATCCAGCTCAGTAAATCCTCCTATCCTTTCATTAGCTCTAGCCTTGCATACTTCAACAAACCGCAGTGGTGCAATGCAAGTATGCAAGCTAGATCATTGCGCATCAGCAATTCCTCATTATCATGGGCCCATTCTCTCCATAGGTGAGTCATTTCAGCCTGAAACCTGCACAAAATAACCCTAAAAACAATTAAAATGGGGAAAAATCACTTAAGAAATCCATGCATGAGGGTTTCAAATGTTCCCTACATCCCTAACGCCCCTCCCAGTGCTGCACAGGGAGGATTAACGCCCTCCAGTGGCTTGTACAGAGCATTTAACGCTCTCTACTGGCCATCTGAAGGGCATTAGTGTGCAAACATGGCTCTAGGGCACCTCAGATCTGCAAATTTTCACCCATAAAACTGTTTAAAAAAAGGTTTAATAACGCATAGAGCAAGGTTTTAGCTCTCACCTGGGACTGACGGCACATCAAATGGTTGCCCAGATCTCCTTCAATGGTCCGCAGAAAATCTTCTCCTCTTTAGCTCCAACAAGCCCTCACAAACTTCAAAATAGTGAAAATGATGCATGTGAAAGCTCAAAGCATATCCTTATATAAATTTGAGAGACATGATTTTTTGAAAATCATTAAAGAGGAAGTAGTCCATTCTACATGATTTTTGATCATGCATGAACCCAGATAATAGGAATTGTTGCTTTTTTATACTTTTTACTGCTTTTGATGAAAGTACTTTCAGGAATAAAAAGCAGTAAAAGCTGCATGCATCCTTTATAGAGCACTGTTAGGGATATTTTATTGCTCTTTAAAAAATATAAAAATCCCTAAGTTTTCATCATTAAGCTCGTTAAAATCTATCTAACAATGGCAGAGCACTTTTGGAGACATTTTATTACTCTTTAAAAAATATAAACATCTCCAAGTTTTTTTAGTAGGGCTCGTTAAACATCCATACCACAATTAGTAAAGCACTTTTAGGGATATTTTATCACTCTTTAAACAATATAAACATCCCCGAGTTTTTCATCATTTGCACTCGTTAAATATATGCAAACGATGCTCTGAGCACCTCTTTTTTGATCTTGTTCCAACTCATAAACTGAAAAAGACCAACAGAGCATCCTTTTTAGGCATTTCTTTCTCGCTCTTTAAACTGAAAAAATCCCAAGCTATGTCTTGCTGCTCGTTAAACATGCTAAAGATGACCCAAGCATTCTTTTAGGTACTTTTTTCTTGCTCGTTAAAAAATGAAAAATCCAGAGCTTTTGTTACTGAGCTTGTTAAAGTGTCACAACAAAACACGAGTTTAGTCAGTCGCCTCGTACTCGTAACAAAATGAGGTCGACATCTATTGGAAAAAGGTTTCTCTTTATCTGGGTTTAGTAGATTAAATATGGAAAAGTAACCGATCTGGGTATACTATTAAACTTTTGTTGCCCCCGGTTAACAACTATGACAAAGGGACCACCACGGAGTCTTTCTTTATGATCTTTTTAGACTCTCTAAATATGAAAAGACCACCAAGTTGTCTAGTCTGTACTCTTTAAATACACAGACAAGTTATAGAGTCGTTCTTTTTACGATACTTTTCAGACTCTTAAAAGATGAAAAAATCGACGAGTTTGCATGTCTAGACTCATTAAACTAATCAGATAGGGCAAAGAGTCGTTCTTTTTGCAATCATTTTCAAACTCTTTAAACATGAAAAGATCGATGAGTTTACCCATTTGGACTCATTAAAAAATCAGACGGGAAAAGTGGAAAATACAACTGTATCCTATATTCAAAAGCGTGGTTTGGTAGCATTCGTTCCCTTGAACATGGCACTCCCTCAGATAAATCGTCATTTTGATAGCCTCTCAGTATGAACCCTACCAACCTAGGATTTTTTAGCCTGTATACCCTGATGCAATTGCATCTCTGTATCTTAAACACTTTGTAGTGTTCATGAGTCTAGTGTTGTCTGGTTAAAACCATTGTCTTGCCTTGTATTGTTCAAGGGTTCCCATTTGTTTCCTCAATCAACCAATCTTACATATCCTTTCATCATGCCCTCCATTGTTCACACCCAAAAGCTCAAAATATTCTTCAAAAAACAAAATCATCCTTGTCCGGTTTCGTGTCGACTGATGTAGGACATGTCATTGCTTACCTTTCAACAGGTTTCTTCCTATCGACTTCAACACTCAATCTAGGAAGATAAACTAGAAAAACATTCAGTGCCTTGTTGCTTGCAGACATTAGTGGCAGGTTACCTTGTGTTTGATCGCGGGTTTTCATTATTGGCTCCTAGTTAAGTGATTCTACAAGTGTTCGATGACAAAAAATCTTTCACACTCATTAGTTTTCACTGTGCATCTTGGAGACCATCACCTTTATCGGTGGCCTTCCTCGCATCTATTAACAGTTTTCATTATTGGCTGGTAATCAGATGATTTCGTGCATGTTCGACATCAACACATATTATCACATGTACCGATCTATGTTGTTCGGTGAAGCAGAATCAAGACCTTGGGTAGAGGCTTGCATCATTAAGCCTTGTTTCCTCTCCCAAGCTTCGATATTGTTCTTTGGAGACAGCTATTTCAGGATGATCTATTATGACACTGGATCTGCCCTATGCCATATTGGTGGCTAGCATTGTTATATCTCTGAGGAGAAAATTACTCTGACATAGCTACTAAGCATGGGAATGCCTGACTCTGGACATGATTTTAGTAGTTTATATATATGTATCTTTGTTGTATCAAGTTTTCCTTGCCGCCTGAAACTTCTTTCTGTCTACAAAGATTTTGACAGCAAATTACAGTGTTTTTCGTAAAGTATTTCAGCCATCGTTTCTGCCTCTGATCTCATACTTTAGGGGGCATTTGTTATAGGACAAATTGACCTCCTAATCAACTTAGAGGTGAAAGACAAGATGATTGAAGCAATGACCACAATTGCAGGCCCAGAATCCACACTAACGCTCTCTATACACTGACAACCTGCTTTATAAAGCTTGTTACCAAGCATAAAGGAGCGTTAGTCACCCTGCTAACTCTTGTGGTTAGACCAGGGGGAGCGTTAGTGAACTTAAGTGATGTTCAAAAGGTTATGTGAACGAATCTGCTCATAAATATCTAGGTATTAAATCCCTAAATTTGTGCAAGAAAAGCAAGGAAACGCCAAAAATCAAGATATTTAGAGAAATTCTATTATGAGAATGAAGGAAAATGGGAAAAAGCTTGTAAACAGGGTAGGTTCATGGTTTTTGCCCTAATGAACTCTAGATGGAGCTTGGCAGCCCTAATTTGATTGCAAGAGGGCCATTACAAAAGGGATCAGAGCATTTGGAAGGATAGCACATAGAGCTATTGTGAACTGTCATATTCTTGAAGGAGCTAGCTGAAAGAAGGAGAGAGAGAGAGAGGAAGAAGGGGTAAGGAAGGCTGATGCAATGGATTGTTGTAATCACTCTTCCATTCTAAATATAGAACTATAGTTGTGTTCCCTACTCCAAAGTGTCGGTGATATTGTGCATTTATTTGTTCATTCTGATGCTTGTCGAGTTGAGTAGTTAAGTTATACATTTATACATGTTTGTTACGGATTCTTACATTTATTTTCAGAAGCGTATGCTATGATTGGTTTGCCTTGTCGTTTGTGCAGGAATTGTCTTGGAGCTAGCTTAGAAGGAGTTCTTCTTGCCTTACGGAGATCCCCAAGCGAATCTAGAAGGAACCAAAGGTGATCCTCTTTCCATACCCTATCAATTTATGTTTGATAGATGAACATGTGTGTAACTGGTAGCTTTTGAAGATAATCTTATGGTATGTCGAAGGTCCTGAGAAGGCCTTTGAGGGTAGTTTTCATCCCATGCATTTTACCCGATAGCACGCTCCACACATCAAGGTTATAATCCTTTCCAAGGATGGACTAACCCAGTTGTTAGCGGACTTCGAGTCGGGAATTAGTTCTCTTTCAGCTAGTAAGGGAATATGTTGTATTCCTTCGTGAGTTCATTCTAGGCTTTTTCTCGCTATTCTCATGCATGGAACCCTTACCAAGGGCTCTCTGCTCCATTCAACACCTCTCTAGGGGGCAATTTCACTGGATATGGAAATTTTTTGGTAGGATTTGGGCAAACTCCAATTTTTTCTAGGCCACAAGGTTCTCCTTATGGTTCAAGTTTTTCTATGAATTACTTCAGGAAACTTGGTGCCTTCACAAATCCAGGGTATTCTTTTCAGAACGTTGGAAATGCTACCCAGACCGGGTGGAATCCTCAAGGTCCTCCGCGCTTACCTTTCCTGGAAACATTAAACTTGCCAAATCTTTCCAAATTGATTAATGATCTAATCAGATATAACTAGTTCTAGCCTCCGGTTCCCACCAAACTTCCTTCAGATATACCCAAATTCAAAGGGAAGAATGGTGAAGATCTGGGCGACCATATAACCACTTTCCACTTATGGTGTTCATCAAACTCCATGATATATGATTCAATCAAGTTGAGATTATTTCAATGCACCCTAATTGGGAATGCAACCAAATGGTACATTAAACTCCCAGGGGGCACCTTTGCTTCGTTCGGTGATTTGGCTACAATATTTCTAAACCATTTTGAGTTGCCCATTCGATATGATGCTGGAATGAAGCTATTAGCTAATTTCCACCAGGACCAGGCAACCCACATTTCAGATCATATCTAGGAATGGAGGAGAAGGAAGAGGCTCATTAAAGCTAGTATTCCACAAGAATTCCTTCTTGACTGGTTTCTTAAATCTTTGCAACCCGATATTTGTAAGGACATATCGCTCTCTAGTGTATTCACCAAAGAATGGGCTATTTTTAGAGCCCAACAGTTAGAACTTATATATTCTCAATCTGGGTTTCTTCATAAAATTTTGCCTCATTCTCCTAGGTCCAAGGTTGATTTAGCCAAGCCAAAGCCAGGTCCCCATGCCAACGAGCTAGTAAGATCGATTGATACTGTTAGAGTCCTATAGTGACAGGATTCATAATTTTGAATGGGCGAGGATCAGTCTGGTAATATTGTACATCCTTTTTGCCTTCTGCAAAATGTTTTCCCATATTAAAATAAAAAATGTAAAGAGGGTATGTCCTAAAAGAAATATCAAAGGACAAGAAAAATAAGAAAATATAAAAAAATGAAAAAATATGAACCCCAAACAAAAAACAGATCATGAAAGTGTGAAAGTCCAAGTGCCACTACTCTTTACTTTACTATCTTAAATAATGGTTGTGTACAGCTTGTCATGCATGCCACAACCCATGATAGTCAAACTGCTTAATCTTGGCTACTTCATGCTTTGAATTTCAAGTTTATAGTTAGAGAATAAAAATCTGACCAAACAGTTTAATCTTGGCAGATTAGTAGATAGGTAGAGAAATAAAAGGAGCTCATCAGTTTAATCTGAGCCCTTGGAAGATATAAGGTTAGAAGTAGATAGTTTATTACATAAAAGAAAAGGGAAAGAAATGGGTTTGCTAGCTTAAGTGCACCGACCAAAGTGAAGAAAAAATGTTAGGATAGGTAAAAGGGTAGGTAGAAGAAAGTTTGCATAAATACAAGTCATTTGAAGCATAAGCACTACTATCATGCTTAACTATGTGTTTCAGTGTGTAGGAGCATTTATCAAAGTGAAAAGCATGTTCATAAGCTGATTTTCCTAACTTCCCCTTCATTACATTTCACCTCCCACTATATACTTACTAATTTCCATTTTACCCCTTCATGGCTTGTGAAGACACCATTTCCATTCATTTTGACTCCTACCTATTGGTTTCATAGATTCCCTAGCCAATTTACCTTCTAAATTCATCCCTCTTTCCAAAAATCCCTTTCCCCTAGTGTGAAACCCTTTTTGCCCTTGGAAAAATCACTTTCCATTTGATTAATTCCCCTAAAAAACCCTGGGAAACCCACTAAATCTCTTAACCTAACTTTTATTTCTCCTCGCATAATTTACTATATTATTGGCTACATGGGGCATAACCTAGGTTTAGCAGTGAGTTTTAGCCAAGAAAATCCCGGTACTACTGGCCCTTTCAGCAATAGTCCGTGGAGCACGGACTGAGGTCTCACCCGAAGTAGTATGGGAGGGTGCTAGAACCAGGTTTTCGCACCCTAGGGATGTCTGATATGGGAGCTCAGTATGTGATTCAACCTTCACACTTACTATATTATGCATACCAACAAGCTTCTGGCATTCTGTGGGACTGCCTTCGTGTAGCTCTAGTTCCTGTGTGACTAGTGTTAATTACCCAAGTCTTCCTTAATTATGGTTTGTTCGTTAATTACTTATAATATTTCCATTCATAAGCATACATACAAGTGCGCGCATATAAATAAACAGATACCATCAACACATAACATTCAAATATAGATTTATGGACTAGATGCATAATATGCCAAACCAACTTATCTTTATTGATGATGCCTTCCAAGTTCAATTCAGTACAAACTCGACTCCACCCTACGCACTCAACTACAGGGACCCACACACTCAGTTGCGGGCTTTACTAGGCCTCTGCGCACTCAGCTGCAAAGCCCCTATCTACTACTATGACCCAATACCTTCAAATTGTTATGGGGTAAAATGCACGGTGTATGTTGAATGAAGATACCCTCAAAGGTCTTCCCGGGACCTTCAACAGACTGTAAGATTATCTGTAACTGTTACAAAGTCACATGCATGTTCATAGACAATAACCAACTATCAAAGTATAAGAAGGAGATTACCTCAAGCCTCCGTGTAGATTTGCTGAAGAGTGCAATGGAGCTAGGTGGAAATCCCCTGAGCCGGTTCTAGATCAAGTCCTGCACAAAGAAGAGACAAGCGTAATCACAGCATACAACTCTAATAACTACTACATGAATATATAAAAGAACATCTAATTGCATACAACTAAGCTACTCATATAAACAGGTATTGGACAAACAACTTAATGAATGATAGTACCGACACCATAGAGTAGACAACACAACTACAGTTCTATATTTATATTGGAAGAGTGATTACAACTATCTGTTGTATCAACCTTCCTCAACCCCTCTAGCTTCTCTCTCTCTCTCCCTTCTTGCCAACTTCTGATGATATGAGACTATGCTCAATAGTCAAGTATGTTATCCTTTCAAATGCTCTGACCCCTATCACAATAGCCCTAGCTTTGCTTATATAGCAATTGAGTTAGGGTTGCCAAGTTCCTCCTTGAGTTCACTAGGGAAAAATCAATGAACTTGTCATGCTTTTCAGCTCTTTCCCATTTTCCTCCTTCTTTCGAATTAGAAATCCTCCAAATATCTTGATTTTGGATGTTTCCTTTCTTTTCTTGAGTAATTTTAGAAACAAATATCTAGATATTTATGAGTTAATTTGTTCCTTTGACCCTTGGAACTTCACCAAGTTTCACTAATGTTGTCCCCTTACTAGCAACATGAGTTTGTAGGGTCACTAACGCTCCCTTAGGCTTGCAAACAAGCTTTATAAAGTAGGTTGTTAGTGCACAACCAACATTAGTGTGGAATCAAGGCCTGTAATTGTGGTCTTTGCTTCAGCTATCCTGTCTTTCCCCTCTGAGTTGATACGGAGGTCAATTTGTTGTATAATAGATGCCTCCTAAAGTATGATATCAGAGGCTACAACGATGGCCAAAATAATTTACTTGAACTATAATTTTCCTTCAAAAGGAGAGATAGGATCAAAGCTTCGGGTGGTACGGGAAACCTTATACAACACATATATATAAACTGCTAAAATCATGTCCTGAGTCAGGCATTCCCATGCTCAGTAGCTATGTCAGAGTGACTTTTCTCAAAAGAGATATGACGATACTGGCCGCCGATAAGCACAATACAGATCCGGTGTCATAATAGAATCATCCTGAAAAGCTGTCTCCAAAAAAAAATATCTGCAGCTTGGGAGAGGAAACAAGGCTGAATGATGCAAGCCTCTACCCAAGGTCTTGATTTCCGCTTCACCGAACAACATAGATCGATACATGTGAATATATGTGTTGACATCAAACATGCATGAAATCATCTGATTACCAGTCAATAATGGATACTGTTAACAGACACGAGGAAGGCCACCGATAATGGTGATGGTCTCCAAGATGCACAGTACAATCTAGCGAGTGTGAAAGATGTCTTTGTTGTCAAACACTCGTAGAATCACTTAACCAGGAGCCAATAATGAGAACCCTTGATCAAACACAAGCCAACCTGCCACTAATGTCTGCAAGTACTAAGGCACTGAATGTGTTTCTAGGTTGTCTTCCTAGATAGAGTGTTGAAGTCTATAGGAAGATACCTATCGAAACGTAGTCAATAAAATGTCCTACATCAATCGACACGAAACAGGACAAGAATGATTTTGTTTTTTGAGGAATCTTTTGAGCAGTTGGGTCTAAACAACAGAGGGCATGATGAAAGGATATGTTTGATGGGTTGATGGAGGAAACAAAAGGTTAACCCTTGAACAATAGAAGGCATGACAACGATTTTAACCATGCAGCACTAGACTCATGAACACCAAAGAGTGTTAGGTTACAGAGATGCAAGAACATCTGGGTATATAGGCTAAACTCATAGGATGGTAGGATTCATATTGAGAGGTCATCACAAGGAAGGTTTATCTGAGGGAGTGCCATGTTCAAGGGAACGACTACTGCCAAACCACGCTTTCTAATACGGAACACAGTTGTATTGTCAAATTTCCTCGTCTGATTAATTTAATGAGTCCAGAAGGGTAAACTGATTGATCTTATCATATTTAAAGAGTCTGAAAAGGACCGCAAAAAGGGAGACTCTATGCCCTATCTGATTAGTTTTAATGAGTCCAGACAGGCAAGCTCATCGATCTTTTCATGTTTTAAGAGTCTGAAAAGGATCGCAAAAAGAACGACTCTATGTCTTTTCTATGTAATTTAAAGAGTCCAAACTAGACAACTTGGTGGTCTTTTCATATTTAGAGAGTCTGAAAAGATTGTAAAGAGCAACACCATGGTGGTCCCTTTGTCATGGTTGTTAACAGGGTGCGACAAAAGGTTAATAGTATACCCGTATCAGTTACTTTTCTATTAGTTAATCTATTGAATCCGAATAAAGAGAAACCTATGTTCAATAGATGTCAACCTCATTTTGTTACGAGTATGAGGAGACAGACTAAACTCATTTTTTGTCGTGAAATTTTAATGAGTCACGCAATGACAAACTCAATGCCTTCATCAAATTTTAGCGAGTCAAATAAAGGAAACTCAAGGTATATTTTTTCAGTTTAGTGAGCGATAAAAAAGGGGTTAAAGAACTTCTCATTCCTCCTTCGTAGATTTAACGAGCTCGAAGGGGGGGAAAACTCGGGGATTTTTCGATTTAAGAGCGAGAAATGGTCCCAAAAAAGAAAGTGCTCTTGTTGTTGCCGTATCTTTTTAACGAGCCCGGTAACAAAAACTCAATATTTTTCAATTTAACGAGAGAGAAAAGTTACCTAAAAGAATGCTCAGGTCATCCTTATAAAGTTTAATGAGCCTAAAGACAAAACTCGGGATTTTTTTAGTTTAATGAGCGAGAAAAAAGCGCCTAAAAAGAATGCTCTGATGGTCTCTTTCAGTTTAATGAGCCAGAAAAAGATCGAAAAAGAGTTGCTTAAACCATCACTGCATAAGTTTAATGAGCCCAATGATGAAAAACTCAGAGATGTTTCTATTTTTTAAAGAGCAATAAAATATCCCAAAAAGTGCTCTATTAAGAATTGCATAAAATTACAAAGCACATGCCTAGTGCAATACTAGGCATAATACTTCTTCAGATAGAGCCCATTTCTAGGCTCCACGAGTGGGACTACCTCCCTGTCTGGATCTTCATATGCCCCTTGTGAGAGGACTTTCTTGATGATATAAGGACCTAGCCATAAGGGTTGAAGTATTCTTGCCCCCAAGAGATCATGTTCTTGATCATAGGGCAAAACAAGGTTGCCTTCTTGGTCAGAATGAAGCTTAACCCTTTTGTCGTATTGGGATGTTACCTGGTGCTTGTGAGCCGCAAGTGCCAATGTGGCATCTCGACAAGTTTCGTCTAGCTGATTAAGGTATAGTAAGCGTTCTTCTTTGGTAGTAGTTCCGAGCAGGATTTCAACAGTTATTTGCAGGGAAGGGATATGACACTTGATTGGTTTTGAATCGTCGTAAAGCTTGATCTCATGTGTGACAATAGATGGATTAATGTCAGGCACTTCCTCATGAGACATTGTGAATTTACCGCGGAATTCCTTAAATAGGCAGGTGGAGCTTGCAATTTCCTCAGGATTGCAATTGGCTCCAATATGAATGTTTTCCACGGTGCCTGTCTTCACATAAATAGCGATGAGCAATGTTTTTGAAATATGGCCCATGTTTCCTTCTACTCCAAAGTCTAGAGGATCGTATAGGGTGAGGAAATGATTTCTGGTATGTCAGGGGACAGGATTTGAAGAGGCATCGTGTCCAAATTAGATATCGAAACACGATGGTGCCAATCCTCCCAAGGTCGCTCTCCTAAGCTCATGATTTCTCGAATAGCTTCATTCGTAGGTAGGACTTGATTGAGTAGATCGAAAGGAGGAGTGGTTATGGGAAGGGAAGTGGTATCGTTGGCTGTAACCAACGTGACCGAAGATGCGGATGCAGATTGAATGGCTTGATAGGCCAATTCAGCTGGTGACAGTGACATTTGATCTCTGTATGTGTCAAGGTCTAAAGGAGCCTGTAGGATCCATGGATTGGTCTATTCATGAGGAAAAGATGAAAGCATGTTGACCAACTGTGGAACCTTGGGCGGCTGAAGAGGAAAACAACCCATGAGGGAAGAAGCCTTCAATAGACTGGTACCAAGACTGATGTAAGAGTTAGGGACACCACCTACTAGGGGTATGGAGCTACTTGGTAATGGTGAATAATCAGGGGTATAGAAAGACAACTGATCTACTGTAACTACCTTTCCATCCAATGGAAATAGGATATAGTAGATACGATGGCCGTCATGGCATATTTCCAACTGCGACCCAGCAAGAGATTATAGTCGAGTTTTTTGTCTACGACTTCTATGTCCACCATTACCATTTCCCATACAAAGTGATAGGGTAGGTAGCCAGGTAACCTTTTGGGATGAAAGTGTGGCAGTCGAAAGCTTTAAGGGAGTTTGATGGTGGGGATAGAGTTGGAGAACCCAGGGCGAGCCAGCATGAAGTCGACATGACACAAGTAGAAGCACCTTTATCAATGACAGTTCTGTGTATACTCTTACCTTTCGAAGTAATTTGCACTTGAAATGCAAGCTGGTGAGAAAGCGGAGGTTTACACTTTTCCATGTTGAAAATAACAAGCATGGAATCCTGTGGGTTGATACCACCAATAGCCGAAAGAAAAGCTTTATGTTGTGTTGGGCATGTTTGTAATACTTTGAGTGCTGACATAGCCAACGGCGCTTGCGCTAACTCTTCTACAATGTTGTAGTTTTGGGCAGCACGTGCAGATGTATTGTGCGTTCTGCGTCGAAGTGCCCCTTTTGGGGGTCGAATTACAAGGTCCACAACCGGCCTTTCGATATGCAAATCGTTGGGCGGTAGTGGGTTTAGACTTGAGGAAGGTTCCTTGCATGAGTGACAGGAGCTCCATAGGATTTGGCTCATGTTTGTAGATCTACCATTTCAAATGTGTAAACAGTAGAAGATCCTTCACCAGCTGAAGGATGCTGCGAACCATCATTGCCCCCTTACGAGGGTTGTGGTTGGTTGGCAACAAGATTTTGCTGCTGCTAAGCAGGGAAAGGATTTTTGAGGACAGTGGGGGTCCGACCAGTATCCTTCTTAGCAATGTATTTTGTGCATTCCTGAAGACGTGGACAATGATAGGACATGTAGTCTTCAACACAAATTTCATAAGGAAATATGGCGAGTTTATCCTTTCCATCATTAGTAGGCGCAGCGGCCTTCTGTCCTGGGTTTGGCTGCTTTGTTGACTGCTCCTCAGAAGGAGCGGTCTTTTTCTTATTCTTCATGTTCTTACCACCAGTCTTTTGCGTAGACTGCATAGAGTTGATCGTGGTGGTAGGAAGAGCATTCGATTTGGTAGAGGGGTCCACTATCATCTGGGCAATGTGACCACTGAGTTGTTGCACCGCAGCCCCAGAGGTTGCACCAACAATGCCATCGGCGTACGCTCCAGGGTGCTGAGTGGGGGAGACATTGGAGTTACAAGGGGCATTTGGGATTACGTCGTAAAGAATGCCAGAATGTGAATATATCAGATCCAAGTGTTGGGCACGACATATGGATTGGTCTTCTGTGACTGCACCACCTAAAGCGACATCTTTAGCAATTTGCAGGAGTAAGGACTTGCAGAACCAGTCCGATAAGAGATAGTCTAGGATGGGAGCTTTGACTAACCTCTGCCTATGTATCCATTCATGTATATGATCAAAGATGTGGGTGGAAGTATCCTGACGTAATGAAGTGAGGAGCTCTGTCCCAATCTCATAGTGGATGGGTAGCTAGAAGTGTTTTAGGAATTCCATCACTAAAGCATCAAAGGAGTTTACTGATGCACATGGTAACTCAATGTACCATTTCGCTGCGTTGCGAGTGAGGGTGTGGGGAAAAAGACGTAACCAGACACTATCATCCACCATAGAGTTTAAAACACACCAAAGATGGTAGGTGGTGATATGGGTGCCCGGATCCTCCCCTTGCTTGCCATCAAACTTGGGGATGTTTGTTGGTATTGTTAGTGCCTAAATCTACCTCAGGCTTAAGGAAGGCAAGTCTAGGGTAACATCAAACCACGCTTAACCTGGTAGCTAGCCCTACCAAGTTGGGAGAGGGCTCTCTCCTTATCAATATCAATTAGGATATTGGCAACTAGGGCATGAGATGACTGAAATGAATGCTGATTTTGGGCTAGGTATAGTAGATCAGAGAATTTTGTTTGATTTTTGGTTTTAGTTGCTGGATCAATTGGAGAAAGAATATTGGGCCCGAGAAATCGACTCAGGGATACAGTCATGTTCTATGGCGCAAGGTAGACAAGGTTTTATGTACTAGCAATGGGTTGAGATGGTAGAGTAAGACAGCTGAGGAGTTGAGGAGGGCATAAGAAACTATGAATCCTCTTCAAACAGTGAAAACATTGAAAACCAAATGCATTCCTAAGACAAAGCACTATAAATTAGTGTATTTTGTCTATTCACCTTGATTCATTTAGTTTAGAAGAGAGAGAGATATGTGAATACATATAAAACATCAGAAAAAACTCATTACAAAGAATAAACAATACATAAACTCACTGTCACAAGAATCCCACAAAAATAGCTATGAAATCTGGTTTTATTGCTTGCCAAATTGCTGATACAAATGTTCAATGAGTCCAACACTTATGCCAAAGTCAAACCTTTACAAATGACTAAGAAATTACACAATATAGGCAAGGAAACCACTCATGCTAGCTATCAGGGTCGAATCCATGAGAAAAGGGGTGGTTTCAACCATATCTAAACCAGGAACACAAAAGTAAGCAGTGGAACAGCTTGCCTCCAAAACTTAGGAAACCAATTCATTACAACTCAAAACCACTTGGAACTTGATGTATCTACCCTATAAGGTGATTTTCATCAATATTTACATAAAACACATCATTTACCATGCATACATTTACCAAGAAAAGAAGAAAAGTCAACCACTGAAGAAACTGGGTGAAATTTTGAGTTTTAGGCAAAATTGGCAAAAATTTGCCTGATGCGCAGTGCCGATTCAATACTGATTTTGGAGGCCTTTCACTTCACCAAATCAGGCCCAAGATAGCCTATTTGAAGGCTCTGTTTGTCTAGTTTTTGGAACACTTTGAATTTTCTAATGTGGAGTTGATTTTCCCCTTCAAAAATCATTTCTCCCAAGATTGCTTCCTATGGGTCCAAAAAGTCGCAGAGAGGGCATTTTTTAGGTGTTTTTTGCCCATTAAGTGACCCAGCTCTCCTCCAAAATTGTTGAAACTTTCTGGGTTTCATTGTTTTTTCATGCTAAATCCAAAACTACAAGCCATTTGGCAAAAGAGTGAGCCAATTCAATGCGCAGCACGCATCAGCTGAAATTTCCTGTGTTTCCACTTTCAAAAATGCAAAAAGACAAAAAGTTTCCAAAATTTCCCCAAATTTGGCAAGAGACAACCTCATTAAGTGCTTTGTTGAGCTAATGAAGATTTAGCCAAGATTTTGATTTTATCATGTTCTTTCTTGGCCCTTAAGGCTCTCCTTAACTTAGATTTTAGCCTCTTTACCTTTGTTTTGCAAATCTTGTTCTGAGTTAAGTAATGATAGGCCATATGGCACAACATTTTCTTCTCTTTGTTGGCTTTCTCAAGCAACTTCTCAAGGTGAATGTTCACCCTTTCCAACCATGACTCTTAGTCATCCTAAATTTCTTGCTCAAGGGAGGTCATCTCGATCTTTGCTTTCTTTGCCTCTTGCCTATTTTCCCTAATCATCTGTAGCTCCATAATAGCTTGTTTATCTGTCAACTGTTTATTTTCTTGCTCAATAAAATTGATGATCCATTCGGCCCTCTCAAGGTTAAGTGATAAGGCTTGTATTTCAGCCTCCTCTTTGATAATCATGTCTTTGATTCTTGAGCTTTGAGAGCCCAAATCAATGTCATCCTCCTCAATCAAAATAAACTCTCTGTCTTGCCCTTCAGGAAGGCTCTTCTCATGCATATTTTGCTTTCCTTTATCTCTGCCCTTTTGTTTCTACCCAACCTGTACCTATTTAGCTGGAGAAGAAGGCAAATCCCCTTCCACCCTTGGTGGAGATAGCATTTGCTTGTGGTCTGGTGAAGAAAACGAGACCCCATCCACCCCTTGTGGAGATAGTACTCGCTTGGCAGCTGCAAAGAGAATTCTAGTGCCTCTTTCATAGGTGACAAACATAGGAAGAGGAACCTCCTCTGTTTTATTTTTAGGCTCCTTGTGTTTCCCGAAAGGTTCACCTTCCTCTTGAGGATCTGAAAATATTTGAGGCCCCTTGAAGCACTTATGGGCAATGAAAGTTTCCCATGGCACTCCCAACTGAGTGAACTGATGCAAAACAACAATTTTGATGACGAAAAAATGATAAATACTATTGAGCTACTGTGGATATGGTTTTGTTTTTGCAAACCCTGTCATCCTCTATATGTTTTTGCATATGAAATAGGAGATGCTAATCATTCTGACCCTGGTGAAGTGCATGAGAAATCTGATGTGGTAGGCAGCAAGTCTAGAGAACCTACCCTCACATGTAAAGTATTTGATAATCAGTTTCATGAGTGGAACATACTGGTCCTCCAAGAATTTAAAAGGAAACACCTTGCTGAGTTTGCCATGGTACTTGGCCTTGATATAAGGCTCATAATGCTGCTTACTAATATTTTGCCTTTTGTTCCACTTTTCCCCTACATATGGAATTCTTGTGGCCTCTGCAATGATAGTTGGTGAAAGAGTGAAGTTTACCCCAACAAGATGTACCATGTTGTTATCCATGTTTATCACAAAATTCCTTGCTAGCTCATGGTGGAAATTGACCCTGTCAACCATTTCACAAAACTCAAAACAGGATTGATATCTGAAACATGTGGTGGCTAGTGGGCAAGCAAGGAGTTCACTCATGCTGATAGGTTCCTCCCTAATGATTTTTCCACCTTAGTGAGGCTTCATGGACTGCACATTTCTTTCCCTTGAGCTATCACTAAGTGTGTCTTCTTCAAAATCTGATTCACTGCTTCCTTCCATGCTTGTCTCTATGATATAATGTGATGATGATATGGTGAACAATGATAATCAGCGGGGACAAAGAAAATGAGTATGAAGAGATTTTGTAAATGGAACAATAGTAATGAAGTGGTGTAGGGGAATGAATGGAAGGATTTGGGGAACTAGGGTTTTGATTTATGAGGGACTTATGGTTTAATAAAGGGGATTAGTTTCTTAGGGGAATAGGGAAAGGGAAAATAGAATCAATGGGTAGTTTTAGTTCAATGAAGTTAGGAAAAGGGACAAAGGATGATTTTTCAATGAGGTGAAAAAAAGTATGGAGGCAAGCTACGGTTTTGATTTTAGGAAGCAAAACTCATGAACAAAACATGAAAAGGACTTATTTCAGCTTAGGATAGATGAACACTTACTTGTAGGAGGTGAATGCAGCATTTGGGAGAATTTTAGATGAATTTGTGTGAGTTTAGAGCCTCCTTGGCCAATGTGTAGCACACTGGGCCCAATGCGTAGTGCCTGCCTGATGCACAGTGCCCATGTAATCTTACACAGGGGAAAGATGTCTGATGTGCAGCGTCCTTCTGATGCGCAGCGTCGACCCTTTGATGCACGGAGTCAGGCAAATTTGCTACAAAATCCAAGTTTTCTTCCTCTTTTGTTCAATTTCCCTTCAAAATGCGATTTTTGCTCTCTACTTGATCTTTTACACAATGGAATGACTTGCTAGCATGAATCTGCTTTATATATGATGCACTTTAATCTCTCTTCATTGCAAACCCACTTTTATAAAGTCTTAGTCACTTTTTCAAAAACTTTGTTTTTCAGACTGAAGTTTGACTCTTTTTCTTGGCAATTTGATGGACTGATGTCTTGATGCTTTTGTTTTTGCAATGGCAGGAGTTGGCAAGGTAACCAGGAACAGCTGCTGAGCTTATTACATATAGAAATAATTAAATTACATGAAATTTTTACAAAAATGGAAAAACTCTATTTTCACCTCAAAACAGGGTTTAAGGTAAAAAAAATTATTGAGCATATCAGAAGTAAATTTATGATTTTATGAACCTTTTTATCTTCCTCATGTGCCTGCTGACCTTTTTATTCAATTTTGGATGACCATGATGACAAACCCTAAGACCTAGTGAAACTAAACCCTAAAATTGAATGAAATGAACTGAAATGACTATAAATGACTGAAAAGAGGTTTGAATAAGCCAGCAGGTATATGACATGAGGGAAACTGAAATAAAACCACTACCATCAGTTGATCCATGACCTAATGGAATGTAGTTGATCAAATGAGACACCTAATATGCATGCAAAAGAGCAATTTGATCACCGATGGAAGTGTGAAGACACTGACACTAACAGGTATCTTATGCAGGATCGGCGACCATTGTAAGTTATGATAGATGGGGTCATTTGTAAGCTTGTACACGTCGGGTATATATAAACGTTGCCAAGAAAGGCAGCAAGTGTCGTGCCCCTGACTCAGACCAAGGTGATGACATATGACATGAGGAGCCTTGCGCTCCTCCCATCGTTTGACTCCCAATATTATACATGGGCTACGTGGTGTAGCAGTTGCTTCGAGGTATGGTGTTTTAGAGTGGATTTCCATGAGGATTTTGATACTGGGGTATACAATTTCCCCCAGGATAAGCGGTGTCCCCTTGACTCATTTGAATGTGTGAGTAGGGTGCCCCCATGGATTGGTTGGGACCTCCTAGAGGATTCCCGCCCATCACAGAACTAACCATTTGTCCTTGATTGACATAAGGAATGCTGATGTCAATTAGCAACTGACCATGCATGCTGGAGAATGGAGGAGGAACTGTTACGTTCCCTACCGGCATTTACATATTGGGAATGCCCCCAGATATTTGAATATGGGGAATCGAACTGTACAATGGTGGCCGACCATATTGTTGGTGGATGGGAACCACACCTATATTTCTATATTGAGCATTGTAGGGAGCGCTATATGTAGCACTTGTCGAAGGTATGCAGTTTGACACTAAAGGAGTGGAACTCGACATCAGCTGGGTCCCGCTCGTAGAGGGTGTCATGTGAGTGGTTGTACTTGGGACAAATGGGATAGTGGGGTTTTCCATTACCAGCATTGTGGTGACTATAAACTGGGGAAGTGGTGGAGGACCAAATGTGTCCACAAAGTTCCACGACCCATTAGTCATCGATGGGATAGATGGAAATGTTCCAACTACCGAAGTAGGAAGTATAGGTACCGCGGGATCTAAGATTAGGTTCGACGGATTCATAAGCGGAGGGTTTAAGGGAGAAAGGAATCCTTCAATAAAGAAATTCTTCAGAGAACTTGAATCATCCATTGTCCAAACAGATACTGTGTGAGATCTAGGAGACTGATTCCCCGAAGATGGGGAATCCAGTTCACTGAAGCTCAGCGGATCTTCCATAATGAGTGGAGGAAGTCCTAGCAATCGTCTAGATTGACGACGAGGGCCGGATGTAGCCATGGTGACCATTAATTTTAATCAATAAATTTTATCATGATATTTGTTAAAGTCTCAAAATGATAACACTCGAGTGCCTAGAAAATATAAAAAATACACTAAGTCTATCAATCAGCGAACAAAGGGAAATGACCCTGTCTGATAAGCACTAATCATTGGAGATGAAACCTAGTATCTCATTGAATAATAGAGAAGGTTGGCCAGATGTACAGTTACAGTTACTTTAGAGCTTCACCTTAACCTCAGATTGAGGGGCCAAGTACTCTCATGAAGATGAGCACCCTCCCAAAAACTGAAGACAAAGTAGATCCGTTGTGTTAGGTACCAGGACAGCTCGTCCCAGTCACCTTGTGTAAGTCCCTAAAATTTTGGCCACTAAAGATACCTTAGATCATAGAAACCACCAGGGGGGACATAGTCGTAGACAGCATGTTTTGTGGGCAGGATACCTAAGTCCCCGACTCAACTCCGAAATCCCCGAAGCAATCCCCAATACATAGAATACCCAAAGGAGTTGTAAGAGAAGGCAGGCTACCCTCACTTCCAGTCCGATGTTCTCTCGTATTTTGCTCCAATTTTATTGGAGTGGTCCCGGTAGCATGAGTGCAGAAAGAATTTTTGTCTCTTTTAATGACACTAGTTTGGTTTTCGACCTTGGGCAGTTTACTCACACTGCTTAGCCTAAGATCCTAGCCTACACTAATGTTTGTTTGCTCAATAAAGAGTTACTGATTGATTTTAGGTAAATTTTATGTGTACTTGATTATTGTCTTCAGTAGGGGAGTTGACGTATGAAATGTGATGAGACTTTGACTCAATCATGCACAAGACAATGCTTTAAAAAAAATTCAATTTGATGAAAACAAGTTGTATTCTACTTGTGAGAGTTTTTCATATATTCATTTTCTTTCCATGCATCTTAGTCATTTAACACATGCATAGCCAAAAGACTTCTTTCCAATGTTTCTTAACAACTACTTGAAACCAAAATAGAGCAGCTTTTAACCAGCTAAACAAAAGGATGAATAAAAAATTTGGGTCTCTCTTTTGTAAAAATGCTTTTAAGAAAGAAAAACAAAACTTATTTCCCAAAAAAAAAACTTTTTAGGACACCAATTTTCTTAGCAAAATGCAGTAACATGTATTATTTCAGTCCATGAGAAGGCTTCCTATCCCTTTTGGCTTACAGACGCAGCTGAAAATCAAGTTATTGGGAGACTAACGCTCTGTAATAGTGGCTATAGAGAGTTAATAGGCCCACTAATGCTCCCTGTGAACAGACACAGTACTTTATAAAGCTCTGTGTAGTTTGCTAACCTGCATTAGTGTAGGAAATCAGTCAAAACTAGGGCTTTCTAGATCAGATTCTGAGATGAATACATGTAGACAAGATGCAACAAGATTTTTGGTGGGTCAGAAAGGGATTGTAGAAGTATAGGGAGCTATTAGGAGGAGAAAATTGAGAGCTGTCCGGGAAAAATGGGAACTAGATGTATAGTCCCTAGTGGAGTCACCAATTCTGCTATGGGGTAAAATGCATAGCATATGGAGAATGAAGATACCCTCAAAGGTCTTCCCACAACCTTCGACAGACTGTAAGATTATCTGCAACTGTTACAAAGTCACATGCATGTTCATAGACAATAACCAACTATCAAAGTACAAGAAGGAGATTACTTCAAGCCTCCATGTAGATTTGCTGGAGAGCGCAAAGCAGCTAGGTGGAAATCCCCTGAGCCGGCTCCAGATTAAGTCCTGCACAAAGAAGAGACAAGCGTAATCATAGCATACAACTCTGATAACTAGTACATGAATATATAAAAGAACATCTAATTGCATACAACTAAGCTACTCATATAAACAGGTATTGGACAAACAACTTAATGAATGATAGTACCAACACCATAGAGTAGACAACACAACTGCAGTTCTATATTTATATTGGAAGAGTGATTACAACCATCTGTTGTATCAACCTTCCTCTACCCATCCAACTTCTCTCTCTCTCTCTCCCTTCTTGCTCACTTCTGATGATATGAGACTATGCTCAACAGTCAAGTATGCTATCCTTTTAAATGCTCTGACCCCTATCACAATAGCCCTAGCTTTGCTTATATAGCAATTGAGTTAGGGTTGCCAAGTTCCTCCTTGAGTTCACTAGGGCAAAAGCAATGAAATTGTCATGCTTTTTAGCTCTTCCCCATTTGCCTCCTTCTTTCAGATTAGCAATCCTCCAAATATATCGATTTTGGATGTTTCCTTACTTTTCTTGAGTAATTTTAGGAACAAATATCTAGATATTTATGAGTCAATTCATTCCTTTGATCCTTGGAACTTCACCAAGTTTCACTAACGTTGTCCCCTTACTAGCAACATGAGTTAGTAGGGTCACTAATGCTCCCTTAGGCTTGCAAACAAGCTTTATAAAGCAAGTTGTTAGTGCATAGCTAGCGATAGTGTGGAATCAAGGCCTGTAATTGTGGTCTTTGCTTCAGCTATCCTATCTTTCCCCTCTGAGTTGATGAGGAGGTCAATTTGTTGTATAACATAGATCCACCTCTATCCTCTAACCATGCCTTCGCATCTAGCTATTACTTTTTAAAATTCAGACTCTCGTTTACACTTAGAGCCTCACTCCATTTATACAATCCCATGGTCCGTGGACCATGGGTAGGCTAACACACCTTACATTAAATTACATTATTTTAGGGCAAACAACCCTAGACTTTCGCAGTCCGCACCTCCATTTCATGGGGTCTATACATTATATTGACCAAAACTCGGGCTTTAAGCCCCAAAAGCTTGCTATGGTGGTGATCTGCTGCCCAACAGGCCCCCAACACAATCACCGTGACTTGTCCCGAGTCACTGTGCGGTGATCTTGGCACGAAGCCCTTCCAACTGTTCTTGAGCTACGTGAAGGTCTGCATCACACTATTCTTCCATCTGTTGGATTTTCTCTACCCGCTCAGTTGAATACTCGTTGTCCCAGGCAAATCCCTATCTGAGAGCATGCAATACTTTCAACTATGCGAGCTTTCCTTCCATGGCGGTGGTGATGATGAAGGCCTCATCAATCCAAGGCTAGACACATGCTTTAAGTACTACCTCTTTTTGGCACACTGCATCCACTTTCTCCTTCAATGCCTTCACCTGTTGTGGCCTCGCGAACCACCGAGTCAAGACTACTATCTTCATTGTCCCGTGCACACTATCATATTGCACTTGAAGCTCCCAGGGCTCTGTTTCCAACCGCTGTATGGTGGGGTCCTCCTGTAAGGCTGTGAGGACCCCGAAGGATTCTTCCAACAAAGTGGTATAACTATGCACTGCCTGTTCAATTTCTTCCAGCCCTTTTTGGACATCACCAGCGTGCGGTTCCCGAACTTCCAGGGGCATGGATGATTGTGCCTTTAACCACAGTTCAACAATCTGCAGGTTGAGGTCCAGCTGGATCCTCGTAGCTTCCTCCTTTCCCTCATGGAATCCACTAGCCAACTTGTGGATCCGCACTCCTATTGGTAGGTCTGTCGCAATTTCTAGTTTTGGGGTACGATGACATGCTTCCTCTACGATCTACTCCAACTGCTAGTTCTACGCCACCGCTTCATCGCGTTGTAGGCTAAGCTGTTCAATTTTGATTCACTGTTCACTTAGCATTTGCACTCTGCGTCCTTCCTGAGTGCGGAGTTCTGCTGTTGCTCCATCCTGTAGCTGATATAATATGTCCCGCGCAAGGGTAGCCAAGTTTAGGCCAAGCCCCTTCATTCAGCCTATTGCAGCTCTGTCCTCCATGTTGTCCACTGTGAGTGCTCCTTCTGGTAGTGCGATGGTATTAGCCATTTTAGCCTACAACAACTACTTTGTTGTTCATGTACCCATAACCTCGTATACAGCTACCGTTCCCTCTTATGGGGGGCGCACCTAAAGCCCCTGTAGTTGTGCCCTGAGTGCCCCCAACACATTCTGCTACTCCATCATTGCTTCTTGGAGCACTTCCCTTGTGACCTCATGAACTGTGTCACCGATGTTGTATAGGTCACCCTCTGTCAGTATAATAGGTTCCCCATCCGATTTGGAAGCCTTGGTCTTCTTCCGGGGTCCTGTCTGTTCCATACTGTGCAGTCATTTTAGCTGTGTCGATGATGTGTTTGGGTCCATGCCTTCTGCTATGTCATCTGTCCCCTATCCTGTGGTCAATTCCAGGCCTCTTTACTCCTACATCGTGGTTGCCCCAGATGCTAGTGCTGCTACTGCTTTTTCTGCAGCCTTGGTCAGCTCTGCAATGGCCCTCACTGCTTCACCGGAAGCCCTTACCTCCTTAGCAAACTGCTCATTGAACTTCTATTGTGCCAGCAGCTTGGTGGCATCCTTCTATCTTTGGATCATTGTCTCATCAGCACAGCTGGATTTGGGGTGTGCCATTCGGGTGGCCATGAGTCGAGCACCACGAAAATAGCTTCATCGATTGCGATAAAGGTGAGTTTCATCCATTTCTACTTCAGATCCTTCCGCGCCCTGATATACCCATTGTGCATATCTACCTTAAAGTCTACAAAGATCCGCAGACTGTTGTATACTGTGGGGGATAGGCACAACCGTTTGTTGATCCACATTCATACGCTCGCCTCCATAAGTATCTAGAAGACCTTGGCATCGCGGATTCGCGTTGCATCCTTTGTCACCCATAGCGATGTGTATTTTGCTGCCTCTGGCAAGTCCTGGTCAAGGGGAGGAAACTGACTGTCTTTAGGAAATTCCCCTACAACGAACAGGATGGATAAGAGAAACCACGTGTAGTGGAAGGTCTTACCCTACTCTTGGGAAATTCCCTTGTCCTCCTTGCAATTCGTCAAAAACTCCTTGCAGTTCGTCAGGAACTCCTCACAGAGGAATTGTGCCCAATTGAACCGTACCCCCTCTGCACATTGTTCAGCTAGCGCAATGACCATTGCTGGTACCTCATTGCCACGACATTTTCTCATCACTTTTCCTACCAGCGACTAGGTGGCTACACACACCCTTTTGTCCTAAATGTTAGTAATGACGTAGCCCCTCTACATTTTCTCCAACTTGTATTTCTTTTTCATGGCCTCTGAGAACACCAAGTCTCCACTTTTGGCAGCTATTTCTGTGGGGTCCCTTCCTATACAAGGAAGCCGAGAGATCTTATGAATAAGCTCCACCGTGACGGGAATGGGCTCCTCCAGCCATAAGTACCCATTGTGCACCAAGCAAAGCAATTTCCTAATGAAAAATATCGTGGCTGGTGCCCGATGAAAGTGTGGAATCCATAGTAGGTGGAGTAGCCCAGCCTCCTC
This sequence comes from Pinus taeda, assembly GCA_000404065.3. Classification (NCBI taxonomy): domain Eukaryota; kingdom Viridiplantae; phylum Streptophyta; class Pinopsida; order Pinales; family Pinaceae; genus Pinus; species Pinus taeda. The sequence continues at coordinate 50,575 of APFE030379646.1, forward strand.
CACCTTGTGCAGCCATTTCCGTGGATGTAGCGCTATAACTACCCCCTCCTTGCTTTGTTTCATGAGTTGGCTAGTTTCCAAATGTGGGAACTTTTCGCTATCTGTGAGGTCCCAATCTTCGAATTTCATCGTGGGCATGTGGCCTAGAGCCGAACCTTCAAACAGAATTCCCTCTCGGAGGAACAGGGTTTTGAGTGTGCTCTTAATGGCATCCAAATCTTTAGGTACTTTTACTCTCCCTTTCCACGAAGGGACATACTTGGGTAGCTTTGTTGCAACGCGCACTAGCTAAACATCTTCCTCCATTTCTACATCTAGTTCAATATCTTCTACGAAGGCATGGATATCCTCCTCCTCATTGTCTGTCTCAAGATTAACCTCTTTCCCTTATCCTCCATAGACAGCTTACCAATCTATGGGTTTCGTGGAGACATACGTACTAGTCCTACTACCTATGGGTCCTTTTTGGGCCTCGGTGTCCAGGGCGATTTTGGAATTTCCAGTGCATCCCCCACTGGTGACATAGGGCTTGGCGTGGCTCCCTCGGGTGTGAACATTACTCTATTCAGAAATTCCTGCGTCTCTTTCGGCAATGTTTCAAACATTGAACTTGTTCTCAAAGCCTCTAAATTCGTAAGGTCCATACCCAATTGATAGCACAATAACTGAATTCTCAAGATGCCAAGGGTTGTTCGGTGCATGACCATCTATGATTTATAGGCCTACTAGAATTCAAATTCAATTGTTCCCCCCTCATTAGGCTCATTAATGCAAGATTGGTGGTAGATCGTCCGAAATCTAGTTCTGACTCCGTGTCTTAATTGCCTGTCGCCCGATCCTCGTTGTCTTAAATGGGATATATTGTCATGAACAGTGACCCCAATGGTCACTTCCCAGTCTACCCACATGGCAGCATAGCCTCCCATGCGCGGGTACGACCCTTGCAACCTACTAACCCTGCGCGTACTCCCCCTATCACGCCTCTCCCATACAAACTCTTTTATAGTTCCGCGCTCTCTTCCAATTGTTTGGAGTGCTGAGACTGTGCTTTCTACAGATAGTCAGGTGGCCACACCACCTGTGCGAGGCTTCCCTGCACCTTCTAGCCTAGTTCGTGGGCACCCCTCAATTACCCTCACATCAGTCAGTGCTTCGCGTTCTTCCTTATACGATGTGCTCCCTTGGTTACTTTGTCTAGTGAGGTGCGGCCGCGGCCATGGTAGCAGGGTCACAAATTCTCCTAATGCAGTAGTATGGCTAGCTATACCTTGGATTTTCATGCTTAGTTTCTCGGTGCAGCATGCATGCACTATTTTGATCTCCAGTTTGTTGATTTCTTCGTTCAGTAACATGCTTTTCTTTCCCAACTGTACATAATCTTCTTCAAGTTCGCGAATTTTCAAGTTCTCTCACCGAATAGCTTCCTGTAACTAGATAATTCCTCTACTCGGGTCCTCGCGTATTGTCCCAGTTATTGTATGGAGATTCTTCTCTGCTCTTATGGTCTCGTCTCTACTCTTCAGCATTGGAGTTGTTAGCCTCCTGCTCATAGCAGGTATTCACCTTTCGTGATCGACATATGTACAGGCCAAATATGTCATGCTTTGCTTACAGCAATGTTCCATATTTGAAATTTGCTACTATGGCAAAGAAGGCACTCTCTCAAGCAGTCAGAAACGCTATTCCGAAGCAGAAACTGTCCTTGATGCTGCTTTAGATAAAACAGAAAAATGGGAACAAGGAGTGTTATTGACAACAAAAGCAAAACTGCAGATTGCACAGTCATCGCCAATGAATGCCATTGAAACGTACAGGCTTTCTTCTTGCTTTGGTTCAAGCACAAAGGAAGAGCTTTGGAGCTGGAAAATGCACTCCAAAGAAGCTGCTCAAGAATGCAAAAGTGTTCTAGACACAATTGAAACAGCTTTTCCTCAGGGCATGCCTGAGTTGTTGGGAGACAACAAACTGCAGGAGACAGTTGGCAAGGCTGTTGAACTTCTACCGGAACTGTGGAAGCACGCAGGTCTCCAGCATGAAGCAATGGCTGCATATAGACGGGCTCTCCTTAGTCAATGGCACCTTGATGCAGATTGTTGACACATTTGACATGGAAATGGAAGATGATGAAGAAAATGAAGAACCTGGGAAACCTGGTAGTGAGGCAAAGGTTCAATTGCCAAAATCTACTGCTATGCAGAGTCTAGGTGAGGTTGCAGATAAAATAGATGTATTAATGGAATTGAGTTTAGAGCATCTGAAAGCTTGTGTTGATAAGGGACGCTTGCCACAGGTCTATGATACTCTCATGCATTCACTTCAATCAACTATTAAAGGCACCCTTGTTGTTTGTCCCATGGTAGCTGTTATTCAATGGAGGAACGAGATTTGCTCGGTTCACTGCTGAAGGAAGCACTAAAGTTTTGGTTTATCATGGCGCCAATAGATGTAAAGATGTGGCCGAGCTTTCTCAATACGATTTTGTTTTGACTACTTATTCCATTGTTGAGATAGAACATAGAAAGCATTTGATGCCTGCAAAAGAAAAATGTCAATGGTGTACTAAATTATTTTATCTAGATCGGTTGGCCATCCACCTCCGTTTCTGAAAACTCACAAGTCCAAGTTTGCCCAGTTCCTTGTCTTCTATCTTTGCTCGTTGGCTCCAACAACATGTGGTGCAGCCTTTGCATCTATGCTTTGTGACATTTTTGTCAACAAATCTCGCCCACCAAATACAAGGATGACTGCAGCCGCTTATCTAGCGTGCTAAATACCTGCCTTTATCTGTAGTTTCTGCGTCACTAAAAAGGTTGGTAGATTGATGCTTGCAATACTTGCCTCATCATAATGAGGATTGGAAGGCTATGAATCCAGGAGTGCATGGGGTCTTCTATTCAGCATTTCAGGCTGTCATGTATATTCTTTGTTTCCGAATGAAGATGCTCATGGATGATCCTCAACAGAGATTACTGTTAGAACAGTTGTCACTGAAAAACATAATTGAGCATACACTGAATCCATTAAATATATGTTTGCCATCAGTGGTAGAAGAATTTCTAAGGCAGGTTAAAGCATTTCATCTATTTGATGTTTTGAGTTCAAAGAACGCATTGGAGATGGAGGAATCTAAGGCCTTTGGGGGTGTTGAGAGGCTTGATATGTTCTTTCCATTTGACCCATACTTGCTAAAGCGATCAGACAGATTTGGTTTTCCTGTGAAACCTTGCTCAGCTGGGAAAGGTGGAGCTGCTTTTCATGATGGCAAAGTTAGACTGAATAAGGAGAGTGGAAAGCCCGAAGAATTGTTCTTTGCAAGAGATACCAATGCATTAATTGAACATACAAGAGAAGTGTTGGTCCTTGAGGATAATGAAGTTGCTCATGTTAAGGACGGTGGCGCATCAGTATTCAAGTTTGATTTTGACAAAGCAAAGAAGATGGGGGGTTTACCACGTCCTGCTTCTGTTGAACGTGCGTTATCTATCTTGGACATGGAAGTTGAACAAATAAAAAAGGGAAATTATGAGCATTTCATGCAAAAAGAGATTCATGAACAGCCTGAGTCCTTAACAACAATAATGAGAGGAAGGCAATATTAAATGGACTTTTTGACTTGCCAAACAAAGTCAGAGAGGTGTTGAAGCTGGATGGTGAAATGAAGGAGTGTGCGATGCTATTGAAGGGAGAGCAGTCACTGCTAATGTTTGGCCGTGGATATAACTATGCCACAGCATTGGAGGGTGCCTTGAAAATCAAAGAAGTGGCGCTTATGCACAGTGAAGGAATTTTTGCTGGTAAAAATGTCAACAAAGAACTTCAATCATACATAAAATCATGTCTTGCGCAATTGGGCACGAGCGTAGTACTGAAAATGTTACAGGTGGTGCAGTTTGGGCTTCACCTAAATTCAAATTCCTTCATTGCTCTAATACTTTGTATTTTGAACTGCGGAAAGAGTCAACTTCCTAAAAGCTACATTGCGAAAAAGAAACCCTTCAGAAACCTTTTTTTTACAGAAACAAAAGCCGTTACTGTGTAAAGAAGTCGAGGTGTGTCAATAATGTATGTATGAAGTAATGGAGGCGATTTTCTTGCTGGTTTCCTTTTGGGCGGGGCCATATTTGGAGCTCTCGGCTATGTGTTGGCACCACAGATCAGCAGAGGCATCTGTTGAAACGGTTCACCTTATATTGAAAGAACTTGTTCGAAAATCAATTAATGAAACAGAGGACTTGAAGCGTTTCCCTCGTCTTAAAGCTAAAATCTCTGCGGCTGCAACAGAAGCTCTGGAGAGATTCCTTGATGGCAGTGGGAGAAGAGGTGGCAGAGGCTTTGGAGATGGAGGCGGTAGATTCTCTGGAGGACGAGGCCGTGATGGTAGTCGTGGAAATCCTCGTGGTCGTGGTCGTGGAATGCCAAGGATTGATATACTTCATTGGCCACAGACAAGGTTTAAACGGCGGAGTGCTTTCCAGAAAATCAAACGGCGGACAGAGAAGCACCAAGATCGGACGGATATCGGACAGGCTTAGTTGGGTGAAAGATACCTTCCGATGGATTGTCAGTGCTGAGGTCAGGCCAGCATCAGCGCTTAAATAGCTGTCAGCTCCCAATTGCATCGGAGCTCGTTGCACGGAACCCGCCTTTTGCTGAAGGGCAGTGCGATATGAGACCAGCAGTTTTGATTTGCCGCTGGGTGGTTTTCTCCGATCGTTGACCGCTGACCGCGCGCGCGGGGAAATTATAATTTCAACTGGATGGCGAACTGCTGCTATAACCAAGGAAATTGAAAAAAGAAAATGGTAGAGTGCTTGTACTTGAGAGCATCATCTCACCATGCAATTGGAGAATATGCTAATGCGATGAAAGACTATGATGCTGTTGTTATTATGGATCTTGACTCACAAGAAAAGTTTGTACTTCAGTGCTTGGCCTTTTACCAGCGGGAACTTGCTCTATATTCTGCCTCGAGGACTAATGTAAATTTCAAATGGTTTGGTCTTGATGATGATATCCATCCAATGTTCAAAGAGGCTTGGTGTAAGAGATTGCACCCAAAAGGCGTGTGTGAAAAGGTGTTCAGGCAACCACCACTACGAGAGTCCTTGAAAAAAGGTCGTGTAAAACAGCAAAATTTTATAATGACAAAGCCAAAGAAACTACTTCTCGAAACTGCAAATTGTATTGGCAAGAGGATTCAATACTATTGTCCACTTACATAATAAGCATCAACACCGTATGGCAGGCTTGGCGGCAATAGAAGTTGCTCAAAAGGTATCAAGCACATGGCAGGCAATGCGGAAGACATTGATATCTCGAAGTAAAAGTGAAGCTAAGGGCGGGAAAAGATCAAAGAAAAAGGAGAGGAACAATGTGATTAGTGAGAATCGTGGTGGTGTGCGCTGTAGCACCAGCAGCAGCAGTGATACTTCATCCTCGTGTAATTGTCATGAAGAAAAGTCTTCATCAGAACGTTTTACATTAAGTTGGGAAGATGTGTATTCTACAGCTGTGAAGTGGAGACAGGTCTCAGAACCTTGTGACCCTGTAGTATGGGTAAACAGATTGAGCGAGGAGTTTAATACTGGGTTTGGTTCGCATACACCTTTGATTCTTGGACAAGCAAAGATTGTTCGCTACTATCCAAATTTTGACAGGGCATTTTCTATTACAAAGAATCTGATGATTGAGAGAAAAGAGGTCTACAACGCTGCCAATTAATAAACTATACACATGGACGGAATATAATTGTCTCTAGTGCAGCGTCCCGCAAATAAACACTTTGCCCAATATAACTGCCAGACTTGCTATGGGTCGATTCAAGTATCGTTGTGCACAGTTAGAGATGGTGGAGGAGTGTGTCCCAGAAATGTTGTCTATGGTGTCCAATGGGCAAGACTACATCTGTGATCTGCCTCGTAACAAGGTCGAAAACTTTATTGTAGACTACTGTAATGCAAATGATTGCCCAGCTGTGGCAAACAAGTGCAAGTCTGAACTGATAAAAAAGTTTCTGATCGGAACTTATTAAATCTAATGATAAGGCCAAAATGAATACGACTATTTTCTGTGGCCTAAAAATTTCTTGGCAGGTTTGAAAGAGATCAGAGATTCGTTGTCCGCAGGGCAACCTCCTCTGTAGCACCAAAGGCTTTCAGAGCCTTAAAGCATAAGAGGCTCATCGTTTCGGCCACTGGGTCTGCATTTCAAAGCTGTTGCAGGAAAGAAACAAATCAAGGGAACACCATGGGCTTACAGTCGCGCGGCTACTTCAGTTGCAGTGTGTGTGAAATCGAACGAAAGCCCAGCTGGATCGAACCCAAATCAAAGCTTATGCCCAGAAGAGTTCAGGTCTTGTATTATCTTAGCAGGAATGGTCAGCTTGAACATCCCCATTTCACGGAAGTTACACTGTCTTCAAATGAAGGCCTATACTTGAGCGATGTTAAACAGCGTTTGAATGCTCTGCGTGGGAAAGGCATGGCCAACGCGTTCTCCTGGTCATCCAAGAGGAACTACAAGAATGGCTATGTATGGCATGATTTATCAGAAGATGATATCATACACCCAATTCATGGAAATGACTTCGTTCTCAAGGGATCGGAGCTCTTTGAGGGTTCATCAGAGCGATGCAAGCAAAGCATAACTGGAAAGCTGATGAACTCCAAGTATTCCTCAGAGGGACCGCTGCCAGTTAGATTTCAAGACGCAGTCTCTTCCACCAATAAATCTCTAGTAGTCCACAAACAAAGAGTGAACAGCGTGGAAGAAAGAAATGTAGAGAGAACCAATTCTCGGGAGCACATCTGCGATGGCCAAGGACCTCCACTCAAATTTCAGGGCGCTCAGAAAATTACCACAAACATCAGACACGATATATCTTGTGGTTTCAGTTTCTGTTCCGGGAAGATATCCAATGCCAGAGGCGTGGAATAAAGCGGAGAACAGAAGGACAGCAAGCCACCGCCTCAATCCAAAAGGACAAAATCATTTATGGAACCGCCTAAAGGATTCCTGGGCAGTTATTACACAGTTATCACCATGAGGCCAGTGCACAACTCCAGAACCACCGTTCAACCATTTTGACGCTGCTCTCTCATACTCAGCCTTGACTTGCATAACTTCAGTTGCCAGCTGCCCCAGAACACCTGTTTAGATATTTTATGCATTCATTACCAGCACAACTTAGCATTTAAAAAACTTTATTGCGGCAGATATCTTTGGACCTGTCTATATTAAATATGTTTTCAGTAATATTTTTTTTTTTTAACTTGACAGCGGCTCAAGGGCCAGCATGTAATAGATATTTGGCCTATTTAAAAGAAGGCTGTTCGTTGTTCAAGTAAAAAGGTTTTTTTTGATCGTTAACCTCATTTGAGGTTTGCTGTGTTCGCTCCAAGAAATTCAATGAACAGAGCTTGCTGGAACTTATGTGTTTGAACTGTCTGTTGTGGACTTGATGGCCGAAGAGCTAATTACAGGATTCCCGTGCTTTCTTCATGGCTCAATAAGTCTTTCTTGCCTCTGTTTTCAGTTTTAATGTGTTTATATCGCCTTTGTATCATGATCTAAATAACAGAAAAGAAGACTAGCTCAGAATTGGCTTAACAGCACTCTGTGCTCAATTCCTGTTATTTCTCTATGTTTATCTTCTAAACTAGCCTATAATATGAATTCCTCTTAGGCTCATATTTGCACTAGTTTCCTCCGTAAATGAATATTGTTGTAGGAATTTCTTAATTGCTCCTATAGGATATTCATTCACGTTCCCTCTGTTAGCACGAATGAAAATTACTTAGCTGTCTTTCATTCCCTGACCTCCATTCGTCTCATTTCAAGCTTCAATATTGGTCCATGTGTAGCTATCCTGCTCTGTATTCCTCTTTCGTCAAAGAAAACACATCCTTCAGTCCACATCCTTGACTCCATGCCCAATGTTCTAAACCTTTTGCGCTTTGCATGCCAATCTGCTGAAGACCATTCATCCCACCAAAAAACAAAAACCTTGTACTCAATAGCTAGCCTAAGATCATTTCCTAAAACAAAGCTAAATCCCGAAGAGAGAGCCCTCTCTGACTGCTGGTAGGCTAGGACCGGCAGTCCAAAGCTTGGTCTGTGGTTACCTCGGCCGTATCCCTGAAGGATGCCAAGGGACAACCTGAGTGTTAACATAATGGCGACTCCGCTGGGGAACTGAAAGAGTGTTCATGTTTAGTTCTGATCTTCGATGGTGGACAGAGATCAGGCACTCCAAAGTAAAGGCATCCACCTGGCGACTCCACTTCATTTTCATTCAAAGACTCCACTGAGGAACGAACCAATTCTACAACCAAATAGTCCATATTTCAAAGCATTATCAGTAAGACAGGATGACTGGGTTCGTGGAAGATCTTTCATTTGATAAAGCTCTAGATATCTTCAGGGAGAGTTTATCAAAATTTGAGCTTGATGAAGAGTTTTTCGAATTGATGTTGTTAAAAACAGCAGGAGGCTCGCATAAACTTTTCTTTGATTTAGTTGTTGAAAGATATGTAAATGAAATTGAACTCTTGCAATCTCAAATCCAGTCATATCATTTTCGCAATCCTGAAGCATTTCTTCAAAATCTTCCTTCCCCAAGTCATAAGGAAATAGTACTACCTTCTGACTTACAGATTGAGGATAATTATGTTTATGTTTTCAAGGCAAAGATTGAAGATTTAGTGGCAGGGCTTATTACCAAAGAGGCAAATCTTTCATCCGACCAAGAAGGCCCAGAAGAAGCGGTCCCACATGATGTTTTTATTGATCCTATATCAGACTACATGGAACTGCTTCTTAACTCAAGTTCTTTAGCACGCTTTCTCTGTGAGGACCAAATACATCAGCAGCGGCCTTTCTATACCACAATTTTGATCATAGGGGCACATGACCGAATAGTGCTTCCAAGTTCATTAACAATCAGTGAGTCAGTTCATCTCTTTTTACCGTTGCTTAAGTGGCTGCACTGGTTATTTGACTTCACCTAACAGCAAAGTAAGTGCTGGTTAGGGTAGGTAGGTAGGATTAATAAGGCAGCCGGCAAGGGGAATTTTGCAGAGAACAGCATCAAAGACCAAGGCATACTGACCTGCTGTTCTTGACTTTTCGCAAGGAAAAGCCATCCCCAAGTGGAGCCACTGTTAGCCTCCTGCTCATAGCAGGTAATCACCTTTCGTGATCGACATATGTACAGGCCAAATATGTCATGCTTTGCTTACAGCAATGTTCCATATTTGAAATTTGCTACTATGGCAAAGAAGGCACTCTCTCAAGCAGTCAGAAACGTTATTCCGAAGCAGAAACTGTCCTTGATGCTGCTTTAGATAAAACAAAAAAATGGGAACAAGGAGTGTTATTGAGAACAAAAGCAAAACTGCAGATTGCACAGTCATCGCCAATGAATGCCATTGAAACGTACAGGCTTTCTTCTTGCTTTGGTTCAAGCACAAAGGAAGAGCTTTGGAGCTGGAAAATGCACTCCAAAGAAGCTGCTCAAGAATGCAAAAGTGTTCTAGACACAATTGAAACAGCTTTTCCTCAGGGCATGCCTGAGTTGTTGGGAGACAACAAACTGCAGGAGACAGTTGGCAAGGCCATTGAACTTCTACCAGAACTGTGGAAGCAAGCAGGTCTCCAGCATGAAGCAATGGCTGCATATAGACGGGCTCTCCTTAGTCAATGGCACCTTGATGCAGATTGTTGACACATTTGACATGGAAATGGAAGATGATGAAGAAAATGAAGAACCTGGGAAACCTGGTAGTGAGGCAAAGGTTCAATTGCCAAAATCTACTGCTATGCAGAGTCTAGGTGAGGTTGCAGATAAAATAGATGTATTAATGGAATTGACTTTAGAGCATCCGAAAGCTTGTGTTGATAAGGGACGCTTGCCACAGGTCTATGATACTCTCATGCATTCATTTCAATCAACTATTAAAGGCACCCTTGTTGTTTGTCCCATGGTAGCTGTTATTCAATGGAGGAACGAGATTTGCTCGGTTCACTGCTGAAGGAAGCACTAAAGTTTTGGTTTATCATGGCGCCAATAGATGTAAAGATGTGGCCGAGCTTTCTCAATACGATTTTGTTTTGACTACTTATTCCATTGTTGAGATAGAACATAGAAAGCATTTAATGCCTGCAAAAGAAAAATGTCAATGGTGTACTAATTTATTTTATCCAGATCGGTTGGCCATCCACCTCCGTTTCTGAAAACTCACAAGTCCAAGTTTACCCAGTTCCTTGTCTTCTATCTTTGCTCGTTGGCTCCAACAACATGTGGTGCAGCCTTTGCATCTATGCTTTGTGACATTTTTGTCAACAAATCTCGCCCACCAAATACAAGGATGACTGCAGCTGCTTATCTAGCTAGTTATTTATCTCGTGCTAAATACCTGCCTTTATCTGTAGTTTCTGCGTCATTAAAAAGGTTGGTAGATTGGTGCTTGCAATACTTGCCTCATCATAATGAGGATTGGAAGGCTATGAATCCAGGAGTGCATGGGGTCTTCTATTCAGCATTTCAGGCTGTTATGTATATTCTTTGTTTCTGAATGAAGATGCTCATGGGTGATCCTCAACAGAGATTACTGTTAGAACAGTTGTCACTGAAAAACATAATTGAGCATACACTGAATCCATTAAAGATATGTTTGCCGTCAGTGGTAGAAGAATTTCTAAGGCAGGTTAAAGCATTTCATCTATTTTGATGTTTTGAGTTCAAAGAACGCATTGGAGATGGAGGAATCTAAGGCCTTTGGGGGTGTTGAGAGGCTTGATATGTTCTTTCCATTTGACCCATACTTGCTAAAGCGATCAGACAGATTTGGTCTTCCTGTGAAACCTTGCTCAGCTGGGAAAGGTGGAGCTGCTTTTCATGATGGCAAAGTTAGACTGAATAAGGAGAGTGGAAAGCCCAAAGAATTGTTCTTTGCAAGTGATGCCAATGCATTAATTGAACATACAAGAGAAGTGTTGGTCCTTGAGGATAATGAAGTTGCTCATGTTAAGGACGGTGGCGTATCAGTATTCAAGTTTGATTTTGACAAAGCAAAGAAGATGGGGGGTTTACCACGTCCTGCTTCTATTGAACGTGCTTTATCTATCTTGGACATGGAAGTTGAACAAATAAAAAAGGGAAATTATGAGCATTTCATGCAAAAAGAGATTCATGAACAGCCTGAGTCTTTAACAACAACAATGAGAGGAAGGCTAATTAGAGGAGGGGACAGCAAGTTAAAGGGTGTTCTCTTAGGTGGCCTTAAGGATCATTTGTGGATGATTAGGCGGTGCAGGAGAATTATTTTCATTGGTTGTGGTACAAGCTATAATGCTGCCTTGGCAACTAGATCGATTGTTGAGGAGCTTTCTGGTGTCCCCGTGACAATGGAGCTTGCAAGCGATTTACTAGATAGACAAGGACCAATTTATAGAGAAGGCACCGCAGTATTTGTCAGTCAGTCAAGAGAAACAGTAGATACTCTGCTGGCATTAGAATATGCTTTGAGAAAAGGAGCATTGTGTGTTGGAATTACAAATACTGTGGGTAGTGCCATAGCAAGGAAAACACACTGCGGTGTTCATATCAATGCTGGGTGTGAGATTGGTGTTGCTAGTACTAAGGCTTACACAAGTCAGATAGCAGTAATTGCTATGTTGGCCCTGGCTGTTGGAGAGGATTCAATTTCGAGCCAATCACGTAGAGAGGCAATATTAGATGGACTTTTTGACTTGCCAAACAAAGTCAGAGAGGTGTTGAAGCTGGATGGTGAAATGAAGGAGCTTGCGATGCTATTGATGGGTGAGCAGTCACTGCTAATGTTTGGCCGTGGATATAACTATGCCACAGCATTGGAGGGTGCCTTGAAAATCAAAGAAGTGGCGCTTATGCACAGTGAAGGAATTTTTGCTGGTAAAAATGTCAACAAAGAACTTCAATCATACATAAAATCATGTCTTGCGCAATTGGGCACGAGCGTAGTACTGGAAATGTTACAGGTGGTGCAGTTTGGGCTTCACCTAAATTCAAATTCCTTCATTGCTCTAATACTTTGTATTTTGAACTGCGGAAAGAGTCAACTTCCTAAAAGCTACATTGCGAAAAAGAAACCCTTCAGAAACCTTTTTTTTTACAGAAACAAAAGCCGTTATTGTGTAAAGAAGTCGAGGTGTGTCAATAATGTATGTATGAAGTAATGGAGGCGATTTTCTTGCTGGTTTCCTTTTGGGCGGGGCCATATTTGGAGCTCTCGGCTATGTGTTGGCACCACAGATCAGCAGAGGCATCTGTTGAAACGGTTCACCTTATATTGAAAGAACTTGTTCGAAAATCAATTAATGAAACAGAGGACTTGAAGCGTTTCCCTCGTCTTAAAGCTAAAATCTCTGCGGCTGCAACAGAAGCTCTGGAGAGATTCCGTGATGGCAGTGGGAGAAGAGGTGGCAGAGGCTTTGGAGATGGAGGCGGTAGATTCTCTGGAGGACGAGGCCGTGATGGTGGTCGTGGAAATCCTCGTGGTCGTGGTCGTGGAATGCCAAGGATTGATATACTTCATCGGCCACAGACAAGGTTTAAACGGCGGAGTGCTTTCCAGAAAATCAAGCGGCGGAGAGAGAGGCAACATGATCGGATGGATATCGGATAGGGTAAGAAGACCGGAAGTTACCTTCCGATGGATGTGACTTGCTGATGTCATGCCAGCATCACTGCTGGACAGTTGTCCGCTCCAGATTTCATCGGAGCTCGTTGCACGGAACCACCTCAGCCCGAAAGGTGGTGCGATATCTTCCTACCGGTTTAGATTTGCCGCGGGTGGTTTTCTCCGAGCATTGACTGCTGACCGCGCGCACGGGATGATCATGTGATGGCTGGACTTTCGCAGATCAAGCACTGAAGGTAGCTTCAGATGATAGAGATGCCAAGCATTACATTAGAGAATATGCAGCACTAGCTGTCTTGGGTTTTCCTGAAGGTCTTGAAACAATAAAGAATGGTCTGATACCAGGATGCTGCAAGTACTTGATAAGTGCTTCCAAAAATCTATTTCCTGTTGCTAAGCCATTATCACGAGCTTTCTATGAGAAAGATCAAGGAACGCCTTTTTTGACAATCTCTTAGGTCCTATCCCTTTAGATTCTTCACTCTTGAAAAATTATGCTCTCCCTGGGACAGGATAAATTTCATCGAGAGATGTCTGATACTTTGGAGTTTGTGGTCAAACAGTCAGATGTCATAGTTGAGAACCTTAGGAACGTCACAGAGTACCTAAGTATAGCTCAAATTGTCATCCCAGAAGACGAGCAGCACCAGATAGAAGAGTTGAATGAAAATTTGATAAGGGCAGCAAATGAGCTTGAGGAAATAACATCAGACAGTGCAGACAAAATACATAAGGCCCTTGATGTGGCGAGATGCCTTAATTGTGGTTGCGGGTGTGATGATTCTCTTAGCAGTTCTTGGCCTTTTTCTGGCGGTTCTTGGTTTCCGACATATTATTTACATATTGGTTGTCATTGGATGGTCGCTTGTCGCAGGTACATTCATTCTGTGTGGGGTATTTACTGTTCTCAACAATGCTATTACAGATGCATGCGTGGCAATTGCAAGAGTGGG